>VZTE01000432.1:2109552-2121193 GCA_013397775.1 Eulacestoma nigropectus | reverse complement strand
AAAAAAAAAAAAAAAATCTGTGTGTAATAAACTGTCCTTGGCAAAAGAAACACATCCCATCCTAGAACCACTATGTATGGCTAATCTGCTGACTGAAACTAAGATGTATCCAAGACAGGAAACAGTTTTGAATAATACCAGCAAAAAAAATGAATGAGTTCTTGTTGAGTGTCTTTTGCTACAGAGAAAATGTGTGAAGACTGGTAGAGATACTGGAGTTTGTCTGCAGGCTGTTGAAGGCTTGATACATGTAAATTAAAAGATTGTGCTGTGCAGTAATTAATTATTTAGGTCTACATGCAGTGAAACTTTCACATGGTGCTGACAAGTGACCTTTGCAAAGGAGCCTTTGAGCAGATGCTTTGAAGCACCTGGTTCTTCTGCTCTTCAAACTTCCTGCAGCAGCCAGAAAGGAAGCAGCTCTCCAGACAGTGTCAGTACTCACATGCATGGGCCAACCAATGCTTCGGTTTCCTTGCACTAATTACCTGACAATTGTTAAAAAAGTAAAGTAGAACTTTGCATAAAACTCAAGTTTTGCCCCATACTGCAGTCATTGTGCTTTGTTCCTGTATTGTTATGTAAAAAAGAAAGTCCACAGACCCAGTGGTGTGTTAAATGGCAACTTCTGCCACCTTGGATTCCATCATTTGTGCCCTTGCAGTTAACCAGAGAACCTACTATAATGTTTCTGCAGAGTTTTCAATGGGCATCATTTTTCAGCAACTTAACCTTCTGTAAGAAAAGAATCCTTTCTTCTCACTGAATATGGACACCACTTCACACTCCTTCCCCCAGCTAGTGGCTTAAGGTGCTGTAAGGTCCAGGACTAATAAAAAGCTCGGTGTTATAACCCACAGTTAGAGCCTGAACTGCCTACTGGAGAGATTAAATCCTTTTCCAATGGGAAGCACAATATTTGCATCTCAAAAGTCTCATGATACTGAACTTCAAGGTCACAGATGTTAAATGTTTAGGAAGTATGAAGGAGATTGTTACAGTATTTTACTCTTCTCTCCCTGCTGTTTCCCATAGTATGGAGTGTGTTTTCAAAATCCCTTTTCAAAAATTAAAAAGAAAGATTAAATGTTACTGTTCCTTGAAGCGGACGTTCAGTTGCATGCCAGGAGGCTTATTTCAAAAGATATAGTCTGCAAATCCACATTCAACATTTACAAGTAAGGTCTTCAGCAAGCAACATATTTTTAATATTCCATCTATTAAAAAAAATTTCATCATTTATATCTACACTTTTATAGTCAACTTGCAAGTAAGGTAGAGATCATACAGATAGAGCACCAGTGGCTTCTGCAGCATCATTTCTCATATAATGTTTTGAAAATACGAGTTCAAAGCTTCCAACAGCAAATCCTGCAGTGGCTGAGCAGAAAAGCTGCTATTTGTAGTCAGGGGGAGCTGCACTGCAGCCCTGCAGTGCTGCCTTCCGAGCGGCAACCTCCCCTTGTTCAACTTTCGAAACCTTTTTGTCATTTTATTTTTCTTATCTCCGTAGTCCTTGGTTGTTTTCCTCAGTGGTCCTTGGTTATCTCCGTTTCAGAGCAGTAATAGTGGCATCTAGTGGACAGGGATCAGTCCTGGAGCACAGACAGCTCACCTTCCGAATTTACTGCTTCCAGATCCATTTGGCTTCATCCCAATACAGAACTAGGCAGTTCCAGTCACCCTCAACCCACACTGTCCTTCCCTATCCTAATGGCTGACAGACATGGGGAAGATTTTAAGGCAGCTATTTAAAATTAAGAAATACGATTTTAAAATAAAAGGCCACAATATTTGTTTCTAGGAGTAAAGCATTTTAAAGACATGTCAGGAAAGTGCATGTAGACTGTTTAACAAGAGTTTGTGGTGGCATTCTGCTTTTGCTACTGGGTGAGGCACAAAACATTATGCAATAGAAGTAAATCCTCAACTTCAAGTAAAACACAGAGCATATTTTTGTAGGTTTATTTTGTAAGTATAATAGAAACACCATAAAATGCAGAAAACAACGAAGTAGGACACTCTAAACACATGATTTTTTTAATCCAACAAAAAAAAATTGCCATGCAGTGGGTAACTAACAGTCCCATAAATCCACTCTTCCTCAGCTACTAAATAAACTGCTGCCTGGAAGGCAAAGGTAACTTTAAAAAAGTTCTGCTGCAATCCAGATCACCTAACAGTCCTATAAAATAACTCTAACAAGATTTAATGTCTCTGATCTTCTTTCTGGACACAGATATTTAAGGAAAAAGATAGACAGCTGGTCTACTTTGAAAAAATCCCCAAACCTAGAGCCCCCGAATATTTCTGCTGATTGAAAGAATTGGGTAGGATGTTAGTGATTATGAAAGTGCTCATACTAAAAGATAAAAGCTAACATTAACAGCAGCATTAGTTAGCTGTTGTGCAAATACTGTGATAGGGCTGGGATTTGCAAAGCTCCAAATCATTCTGAGGCATGAATAGTTCCTCTGAGCATTACAGTCTCCTTGTCTCAAGGAGTAATTCTGAGAGCAAGTTCTGGAGGACTAAGTCCTTCCTTAAAAAAAAAAAGATATAATCTCCAACAGAAGGGAAATATAATTTCAGTAACTATTTCTATGCCAACCTGCTAATGTAAGTGGTGGATTGTACGGTCCTAAAGCATTATGCACACTTGGAGATTTTGTTTTTAAGTTACAACAGAAATACATAAATTTTAGAGAAAGTAACTAAAAAATCCTCAGTACAGCAAAAGGAAGGAAGGAAAGGACTGTGAAAAAGTGAGTTACAGGCTAACAAAGCAAGAGGAGAGCAGGCCCGCCATGAAAGAAGTGCTGCCTGCTTCCAAAAAGCCTCTAAGTTATTCAGCTAAGAGAATGAGAGGTCCAGATTTCAATGCCTACTTTATGTGATTCAGAGCACAGAAATGAAGCTCAGCCTTAACAGGTCATACTTAGGCCTTGCAAACATTGAAATAATGGCCATGCCTTGGGAGGAGAGGGCAGGAGAGACTTAAAGGAAAAAGCATAGATGAAAGGAAAGCAAGTCTCAACATTTTGCTGCTAGAGCTAATGTTCAAATTAAATAATGCTTCAATAACTTGGTACTTCTTAGAGAACCAAACTTGAACTTTCCACAGCTTAGGTAACTACGTGGCATGAAAGTTATGTCTTTGGCTCCATGATGAGGATAATAAAGGATCAGAAAACAGTGACTGAATCAACATCTTCTACATCCGGATAACCACTACAGTCCATAAGCCACAGGAACCATCTGCCTCTAATTTTGATCAGAGGCAAATCCAGAAAATCTTTGAGAAAAAAGCCCAAGAACTTCTAATTGTAATATGTTGAGAGGGCTTTTCTAAGCAAAACTATGCCTTCAGTATTAGCTGTGGTGCTTCTAAGAAAAAGGAGCTTGTAATCAAAATCCTCTGAGCAGCAACTCCCTTTCTGGTCAATACTGGTAGTAAAGAGAAAAGGGAGGAAAGATTTAAACATATAAATCCTCCTCCAAGATGACACATTCTTTAAATTCAAGTATAAATCAAATATTAATAGGCTTACAATAAAGCTATCTCTTCCTTTAACATGTTTAGCCTCTGGACTGCAAGGTTAACAGGTAGGTTTATACCATACATTACTATCTCAACACTGAGAAATCTGAACCATGTGCAACTCCCTATTTAGAAAAAGCTTTTTTTCCCTAGAAAAAAGACAGAATACTGCATCAAATTCTGACCATGTCATTACTGGAAAGATATGATTAAGCTAGAGAAGTTCAGAGACAAATGAAAGAAAGGAGGCAGTCACATAGAGCCTTAAGCATTGAACTACCTGATTTTTTACAAGAAACACTAAACGTTTATGCAATCTGCTTGATTAATTATTTATGACATTATTGGGAGAAATGGAGTGAAAAGACAAAAATGAACATTCTGAATCAGAACAAGTTTCAAGCAGGGAGAAACTATTCTGGAGCTGTTCAGTTCCCTCCTGGAAGAGTAATGGAGCTCCTATTGCTTGCACTGTTTAAAATTAAGCTGGAGCAACAAGGAATGATGAAACATGAACAATTCTCTTTTTTTACTCAATGTGCATTTATGAACAGAGGTTACTGGAGGGACTAAGAATTTATTTATGGAATCAATGAGATGCAAATATACTAATGCTTATTTATGTACACTAATTTTCCAAGTATCACTGAGATGTACTTCAGTCACTTCAAGGATCCCCATTACATTTTAGGTTGGTGCCAAGAACCACTTTGGTGCTGGCAATGTCTTCACTGTGTGATCAGACTGTAGCTGCTCTTGCATCTGTATTCCCAAGGCAAAAATAACTCTGCAAGGAAACACGTTCAGCAAAATGCATTTCTGCATTAATTTTAATTTTGTATTAAAAACAAAGTAGTGAAAGTTTTAACTTATCCTGTCTAACTGCCAAGAGCTTGTATTTTAAGAGTTAGTTATTATGTGTTTGCAGGAGACAATGTTCTCAGGAAAACATTACTAATGACCATTCCATTCATATTCACCAGCTGCAGTGTCTAATAGAGCAAACTGAGTTTATTTCTGTCCTTTGCCAAACTAGAATCTTTCTAGATCTTTGCAGGACAATATTTATTGAGACAGCAGATTGCTTTTGTAATCTGAGTTACTGAATTTATTCCTCAATGGAACTGACTTCAGACGTGCATGGAATTAGAGTAACAAAGATCTCCATCTTGTTCCCTAGCTACAAAATATTAAAAAAAAAATTACAGAAAATTATGTTATGTGAACCTGAAAACATCAGCAGAAAATTTAATGCAATCCTTAAGGGAGGGGAAATCCTTATAAACACAGATCACTTCAGAGTGCTGCACTCTGTGGCCTGATTAAAACTGTTTGGAGCTATCTCAGAAATCTGTACACCTTGCTCAAGTCTGAACTATGCCTACGGAAGCCACAGCACATCAAACTGCCCCTGAAAGTTTAGGCATGGGCACTGGAGCAGCCAAGAATCTCACTCAAACTTTAACATAAGGATGCCAACAGTTTCTGCTGAACAGTTTGAAGAACACGAAAAATCTGACAGTTTTCAAGCAAACTGTGCTTCGAAATAGCTAAATACGATGTTTCATACCTCAGACCACCTATCAGAAGCTGCATCCAGAAAAGTTATTTCTGTTACAACTAATTAGAGGTCCCGACACAGCTTTCCCCCCACTGCATGAGAGACCTGGAGCACTGCCCGCAGCTTTGCTAATGGCAACAGGTGAAGGGCAGGAGATGTTACAGTTCTCCTTACTTGATTCAAACCCCAGGGTTCAGCCTGAGACAATGTGAGGGCAGAAGCACAAAGAAGGTTTGGGGATATATGAACATAACAGCAATAAGTGGGAACAAAGGGTTGACATCATTCAGTATGCAGCATCGGCAAGGTCACTATGGGAATACAGAGTTCTGGAGTCCAAATCTGAAGATGAATGATAAATTTTGGAAAGGGTATTGAGAGAAGCAAAGGAGATTATTTATGGGCTGGAAAAAGCCCTACAGTGAAATGCCTTTTTCAGCACAGAAGTCTTCAGCACAGCAGATGATCTTTTGTCTCTGTAAGTAAGCCTGCAGACAGATGGAACAATACGGGAACAGAGATCGGGAACAGGGCTGGGAGAAGTTTCAGAAGAATTTCTTCTCCTCAATTTTGTGTGCTACTATTCAAAATAACTTTTAAGACCGGCAATATCTGAAATTATGATAAGAATGGATCTGAAAAGCAAGACTCCTTTTGCTTTTGCAACGAGTACAGAGATCCCTCAATATATGTAATATGTACAACCCCAAATTGCTTCCTATTTTACTCACAGAATACATACAACTCACATAAAATACTTAACATTTGTGCATACTTGTAAGTTGTAATGGGCTTTTTAGAATACTGTATACAATTAAAAGCCATTCTTTAACTGGAGTTTGGGGGCTGGATTTGAGCTGCTCACACACTTAGAATATCCTGCAATTGGAGTGGGTAAGTACAGAAGCTGTATACTCAGCACATATACTTAAAAGAAAATAGAATAAATAAAAATCATTTTGAACAAAATATTCATGCTACAAAAGGATGAAATAACCATTCATCAAAGATGCAAAATAAAAAATTTGAAAGCCAGGACTTTAGAATCAGCAAAATAATCCACTGACATAATATTTTACTAATGAGCATCAAACTGTATCTTTCTAAATGTCTTCCTGATACTATATTGCTTATGAAGTGCCAGATTCTTGATTGGAATAACAAAACCACACAGAAAATATTAACTCTGTTTGTTGTTGCTTCCTCCACTCCAGAAGAATGCTCTTCCAGCAGAAGCCATCACTGGTTTTTAGTATGTCTTGATAGATCTAACAGAAAGGGGCTGCAGTCCCATGTGAAGGAAAATGCCTCTACCCAAACTCTACTATTCTGAAGCTACTGCTGCATTATTGACAATAACCACACACATTTAAGTAACACTGCTGAACTTATGACACTTATTAGATGGATAACTATTCACCCAGATCTCTGCACACAGATGACTTAGCCTAAGCACGTCAACTCAGAGTTTCGCTCTTTTGCCAGTGCTTTCCCATTCCCCACTTATCCAGCAACCAGCCCAGCCTACGCTCCTGTTCTGGCAGAGAGGTTTGCAAAGGACCAGTAGATCCAGCGGGGTGGTGTGGGTATCACCAGAGACCTCCCCAAGGTCAAAAACATACACAGAACTGCAGACTCACTAATGAAAGCAAAAGGATAAGCCAATATTTTTTTAAAATGGGAAAGGAAACAGAAATGCAAATCTTGAGGAAGGAAAAAGTCACCAGCTTCTCTCCCTAGTCATATTTCAGCACTAATTTTCCAGTCAATAAAAAAGCTTCTGTCATGAAATGTAATTTTGATATACTGAAACCAGAAAGATTTCCAAGCCATATACAGATAGAAGCAGTTTTAGATGCATCCAGATGTTTTTGTTTAATCTTCAATAGCATTTTCTCCCAAAGACATCAACCGAAATAGTCAATTTTTATTTTTTTAATCAAACTTCTGCATACCTAGTAGCTGCAGTAATTTTACTTTTTAGCTCATGTATTCCTTCAATGTCACTGAGAGCAGGAGCAAGAGACAACTGTTACAAATATTTGCTACTATCTTCAGTGTTTATAAATGTTCAGTGTAGTAACAGGACATCCCATTTCTCTCACATATGGAGCACCACCCTTTCAAATAAAAACGTTCTTCCCTAAGTCAAGGAACTACAGTTCATAAACCAACCTGCAACATTTTAATAAATTCAAGATTTTAACGTCAGCACCCAATGTGTTTTGCACAAATTTCATTTGCCGCAAAGTTCATATTCTGCCTAAACCACTGACTGCTGTCATACTTGGTGCAACTTGTTATGGGTGGAAAGATAAGCAGCAGGGCAGCAAAAAGAGGAGGTTTATCTCTGGCAGCTAATCTCCTCAATCAACAGCACTCAGCTCTGCTTAACAGCCGTTGCCAAGGAACGGGGACCAGCTTTTCTTATCGGCTTCATAATGTTTCATTGACTATTCAGACTAGAATAGAAAGCTGTGACACTCAGGGTTATAAGCAGCACAAAATGAAAATGGCATATTATGTGGTATGAAGAAGAGAAATCTTTTAGCCCTCACCTTATCTGGACAGTGACTGTTACTCAAAAGAAAAAAAAAAAAACCAAACAAAAAATCATCTATCATTTTCTGCTCTGCTTATTTTAATATCACAAAACAAACAGAAAAATATATCCACATAAATAAGATTACTTTTTTAACATTGTTGGCAGGTCCTCAGCAATTCACTGACATTACTGATACCTCTTATACAGAAAGACAAGGGTTGTGTAGATCCTCTATTACATTACTGAAAAGCAAGTGTTTTCTGCTTATTCTAAAGCTACTGCAGCAGCTGCAATGCTTTGGGGGACTTCTTCTCACAGGAGCAGAGATGGTCCTCAAGCCTTGATAACCATGACCAGAAAAAGACAATCCATGCAAAACCAGCAACATTTCTTTAACAGTATCACTGCTCTTCTCGCCTCTCTTCATCTCTGCACAGATTTTGATTTTCAGACTGAATATCGATATTCTTCATGTACTTGAACAGGAATAAAAAGGCCTTATTGCATCTCTTCTGATTATGAATTTTTAGTATAATAACCTTTCCTGAGTATCTGGTCACTAAAATTTAAATCTGAGGCCATCCAGAACCATGATGAATTGCAACTGTCATTGTATTTGCATGTTATAATCAGCACATACAAAATTATATCATTATCCACCACAGGAGGAAGTGGTAAATAACTAAAAGAATATGCTTGGACACATTCACTGCATCAGAATGAATCACCTAATGAAATATATCCAAAATTAGAAAATAAATATGTTTACCTTTTTTCCATCCCAACGAATGACTAACTATCCTCAAGGCTACATATCCAGTGGGCTATGAGCCCTCATATTTACAGATGTCCAGAAACTGAAAGAAATATCCTGGAACAAATTTTACAGTCATGGAATTCTCTGCTTTTCATACAAAGTTTAGGTATGGACTTAAGACAAATATTCATAAGCATTTGAGGCTGCAGGTACTTCTGAAGGATGTCAGTTACCCAGTCTCTTTCTGTACAAGCTCCAATGCATGCAGTTGCTATTAAAGATATTCCTACATTTCCATTCATAGCAAGCCTCCCAGGGGCCACTGAGAATATTTTTATGCTTAAAAATTACTATTTGCTTAAGCAATTGTCTTTACTGAAGCCTCAGAGTTGCATGGCTCTCTTGCTTTCCCACAATTTTACGAAAAAATGCAAAAAATTCCAAGTATTTACAAAATGCTTCTAGGATCATACCACACCCTTCAGGAAATGTTAAAGCTTTGCTGTAACACAGAGCCTGTGGGATGAAGATATGCTGAGGCAGAAGTACACTTTTTTTTGGCACTGAAGATTCCTCCGCAGATGTGATTTCAAAGTACTGACCATGCTTGGGTTGAAGTGTTTTGTATGGTTATGGTACAGTGGGATAGGGCTCTGGGTTCTTATATTTAGACTGGGATTGATGAATTCATTTCACTGTTGCCTTTCTCTGGGCTTAAAATTAAAAAGCCAGACACGGTTAAGGGGAAAAGGGATTTTTACCTCGGTATTTATTTAAGAATCCTTAGGTGCACCACTTTGTCCAGGTGGAATGCGTCAAAATGCACCCACACAATAAATCGCGTATACAATTTATAGGCCTTGCAAATTAGCATATCTATCAAAGATTCCCTAATAAGAGACTTGAGCGAATCTCCCATCTCGAGGAATCTTCTCCTTGGATGGGCCTATCTTAGTTTACGGAATATGTTTTAGAGAGGAACTTGGTCTCCTAACTGCGAGGCTTCCAGGATGTTTGGTCTCCTGGCTTAACGGAATATTAGGTCTAGCTAAATTATCAAACTTAAAGAGTTACAAGTACGTGGGCTAAAAGCACTAAGGAGACATAAAAGCTATATAAAAGGATATATAAAAGGAGTATAAAAGAAAAAGCAAAAAATCATCATGGCATCATCACAAAGGAAAAATTGTTGTATTTTCAGTGACAAATAACTTCTGAAATATCCTCCCAAAGTTCACCACACTCAATGCTAGTAAAACCACAGTTTTATCTAGACAATGTCCTTAGATCATCTGGTGCAGGCTTATCAATTTCTCTACTCCATCTCCTTCCATTAGTTACTATTAATGAGAACAGAAAAATTTCAAATAAGTATTCTTTCTAATAACAAATAAAGGCAGTGTTTCTTTTCATACTAAATGGCCTGATTTTTGGAAAAAAAGTGTTTTTAACTCTGACACATCTTACCAAACCTCACATATGAAATTGGACATGTAATTTATGGGTGTATTTGTGACAGATTTACTCCAAAGATACCACAGAGAAAGAGGCACATGCTGTAGGTGATTTGGCTAAATTAAAATCTAACTCAATAAATTGAAGAGATACATACTTTGATATAAATAAAAGAATGAGGCTGAGATGACTGGATTAACCATAACAAAAGAACAAACTCAAAAAATTCCATGGAATCAACCTTAGCTGAGGTGCTTCTATCAGATTTCATCCAGTTTGGCTTTTCAGCTAATGAACACTCAGAGGAGGTGTTACACCTATTTTAACTTGCTTTACTACAATAATAAAGAGATAATAATAATAAAAAGAAATAATAATAATTCAAGTAGAGAGTACTGGGTTTTCTTCTATCACTCAAATAAGAAAATTTATAAATTTGAATCTATTGCTGTATCATTAATTTATTTGAAATTATTATGATTTAAATAATTTGGTTTTATTTATGTTTAGTTTTTGGTGTGAAAACACCAAAATATGTTTCCAAATATTTTCCTTTAACTACACTTCCATGAAGATATATAAACTGTAGGAAAAAAATGGGCACATCATTAATTTTGGTTCTTCAGGTTTTGCTTTTTGCACTGAGCCAGGGAGTGATCGTCAAGATCTTGGTCATGGAGAGCTGACAAGCTTCATTGGAAGCAAATGATGGTAGAGACTGAAAGGAGCAGGATGTGTTTCATCTCTTCGGCTCAAAATTGAATACAGCCTGTTAGAAGAAAGGCCTCTCCAGCCATGACCACACAGTGCCACACAAAAGCTCTGCAGGTGGTTGCAAGACTCAAGTTTCAAGTCCCATCAAGAAGGGGTCCCATCTTGGGGCCAAGTGCTGTCATGTAAGGATGGATACACCCTGAAGTTGATTTTTAAAATCAATTTTTAAAATATTAGTCCTAAAAACACCTAATTCTCTGGCAGTTCATAAAGAGAATCATACCTCCAAAATCCATTTAAATTTCTTTGAATAATGTATAATTGTTCCCTTCCTCTTGCAGTGACATTCCATTTGAACATTCACATCAGGATCCCTAAGGGCCAGGTCTTAAAAGCTGAGCACAGACACTTAAGGAGCAAAGGAATAAAAAATATCAGATAAGCACAGACATGGAAATCCACAATTTCATGTGTGCATAAAATCAGTCATACAGGTTGTGTCACAGGCAAGTAAATGCTAACTGCAAATGTAGATACAGGAAGCATTTCCGTATTCTACCCATGGAAGATGGGTGGACCAAAACCAGGGCAGAGGTTACTGCTATTGTTTTGACTTCTGTCCAGTAGGGATTCTGTTCCAAAACTGTAATTTTAAAATCCCTGTCATGTTGTTTCTGTCCCTTCATGGGTTTGGTATCTGAAGTAGAAAAAAGGGGGAAGGAGTTGGCTGAATAGAAACTAATAGTACTAAACAGAGAGTGGAATAAAAATTTTGCAAAATAATTTGGAAAAAGTCTTACTACATCTCGAGTGCAAAATATTATACTCAAACCCAACAGTAATTACAGAGATACGCAGTTTTCAAACAGATCCATCATTAGACATCATTCAAGCAGAAGCATTACAAGTGCCCTCTTTTTACCCACAGGCAACGCCTTATGGTAAGCTGCTTCCATATATTTAAGGAATTGATTTTAACAGCACTCTAGGTTTGTGTTTCTTTTTTTTCTTTTTTATTTTTTTTCTTTTTTTTTTTTTTTTTTTTTAAAAAGGTTCTGAATAATTTTT
>VZTE01000432.1:2075403-2109530 GCA_013397775.1 Eulacestoma nigropectus | reverse complement strand
TTTTTTTTTTTTTTGTGTAAGAAGGCTTCAGAATAATTTCTACAAAACCAACACGGATCATCTTTAATTACTGCATTGCAACCATGGCTGTTTAAAAACCCAGTCTCAGCAAAGTAGATGACAAACATTAATGAGCAGTAATGCACACATGGTATTGTAAATGAAAGGATAATGAAAGCAATTTATTTGAAAATTAAAATATGATTAAGAATGGCAGTCTGTACTAGGACCCAGATGCCAACGGAAAGCAACCAATGTGCAAGCAGACTGTCATTAATCTGGGAACCATACGAAATTGCTTTCATTTCTTTGACAGTTTTTAATATAAAGTATCTTAACTAATAGGCAGCACATATACACTGGAAGCCACAAGACCTATAGAGATTTTTAGAAGAAATGAAGAACAGTACAGGGAAAGTCTCCAAGAGGAGACTCTCCAAAAGAGAGAGAGGAATACATTTGGAAGCTATTTCTGATTTTATGAAGGATGAATTACACTCTACAAAAGTGCCTCTCTACATTGGCTGTGGAGAGCCCATCAGTTCATAGCTCACACTCAGCAGAGTGCCTGAAGTGAGGTCAGGTGAACCTGGAGCAGATGTCCAAAGCAAGTACTCACATCAGCATCTAAACTGGAACAGGACAGGGGTAAGCCCAAAAAAGCAGGTGCACTGACTCAGCTAAATGCATGCAGAGGAGGTCTAGAAGCAATTCAACTACAATACTTTTCTCCTTCACATGTGTTAAAAGGCCTTTCAGAGACTGTGCATGTATGTTCAGGATCTAAACTGGTTCCATTTGCACAGTGTGAGATGCTAGTTCAAGTGTCTGTCACTTCAAGGACCTCTGAACTTTTCTCCAAATCAGAGTATAAAATACCTTGAAAACATGAACTATTATTACGTATTAAAGTGAAAATTATCTTTTCTTTTTTGAAGTATCTGCTTACCCCAAGCTGACACTGACACAACAGCAAACCATACTCAGCAGACTGCTAGTAAGTTGTCACATATACTCATATTTAAGCATTCAAGTTTGAAAATTTCAACTTAAATAACTTTCTCACAGATGAAATGCCAGAGAGGCTTGAGTTCCATGCCCAAGTACTAGACTGTCTCCAAGACCAACAAATATATCAGGATGCATGGGAAAAGTCATTCAGAATAGTTTCTCTTTTTAAAAAAGTCTGATTAAAGACAAGTTGGAGCTCTGCTGAACAAAGCCAAAGGACTGCTCTGTCTTGAGGGTACTGAGCCCACTGGTTTTGTTCCAACTGCAGCAGGTCAGGTATGAAACATTTATCAGTCCAATTTCAGAGCGTAAACATAGTTGTTTGGATAGCTGTTTTTGGGAAGATCAAGTTCCTGCTAAGACACATCTTCTGTTACAAAAATCCACTTCATAAATGTATTAACCTGGCCCTAACACATCACAACCAGCTGCTCGAAACAGATGATTGTCCCACTGTATTCACGGTTGCTGCAGTCTCACCTGGAGTGCTGTGTGCAGTTCTGGGCCCCACAATTTAAGAAGGATGTGAAGGTCCTTGAATGCATCCAAAGGAGGGCAACAAAGCTGGTGAAAGGACTAGAAGGTGTTTCTTACGAGGAGCAGGTCAGGACTTTGGGTTTGTCTGCTTTGGAGAAAAAGAGCCTGAGGGGAGACCTTGTTGCTCTCTACAGCTTCCTGAGGAACAGAATTGGAAAGGCATGTGCTGGGCTCATTTCCCTGGGATCCAGTGATGGGATGCATGGGAATGGTTACAAACTGTGCCAGGGAGGGTTAGAGTGGACATTAGGAAGCATTTCTTTGCTGAGAGGGTGACCAAGCACTGGAACAGGCTCCCTAGAGAGATGGTTGATGCTCCAAGCCTGTCAGTGTTCAAGGGGCATTTGGACAATGCCCTTAACAAGCTTTTACTTGTGATCAGCCATGAAGTGGTCAGAGAATTGGACTGGATGACCCCTGTAGGTCCCTTCCAGCTGAAATATCCTATTCTGAGCTCCAAAGCAGACCAGAATACTCTGCTACTATGAATAGGATTTTGTTGTATATCTACTGAAATGCTCGTACAGTGTTCACAAGATATGTAGACTATGGAAAATCAAGGTAATCAGTCAACAGCTTCTTTCATCATCCTCTTTCTTGAATAAGATTATATTTTATGTACATAAATAATTTATTCCCCTAACAAAAGACACACCAGAAAAAAACAAATTTCATCAATACAGCTCCCAAGAAATGCTATTTTCCACTCTCTCTAAGGCCTGAGGAGAACTTCTTATGCACGGTAAACACAAATCTTCCTATCAAGGATGTACACTATTGAACATATATTCCATCAATTTTTGTCCTGGATATTACGTAATGCATGTAGTTATTACAACCGCAGAAGTAAATATTTAATTATCTAAAACAAAACTGGCAAGGTTTTAGCGGTAAGAACTATATCCCAGCTGAGCTGCACCAGTATCTTCTCACCACTAACAGCACAAGAAAGACAAAGAAAACAGTTTTATCTGCAGAACTCCTTGTATTAACAAAAGGCTACTCCCTGGCCAGAATAGATTTTCCCCCACACCTCTATTTTTCTTCTTTCTCTATTATTGCATTGCCTTAGATATTACTAAATTTTACAAAGATTCCTAGAATTTTCAGCTTCTAATTATTTCTTTTCTGTCAGTCAAGCCAATCACTCATATCTTCTTAAAAACTGCTTCTATCTCTGTTTGAACAATGCCACTTTTGGGTAGGTGACAAGGGCTAATCATCAATGAAAAAATATAAATAGAACCAATGGCTGCTTAAAACTATATTTTAATCCTTAGGAAATCCACTGGGATATTAACAAAAGGTGGTTTTGTCTGCAAAAAGGCATTAACATAGCCATTTATAAAACTAATAGGAAAGCGAGCAGTGCTCCAGTAATAATGAAAGTACACTGCAGAATAACATTATGGAAATAGGATACCAAATTGAAGAATTGACCTTGGGGCCCTGGCTTATCCTGGATGAAGATGACTTGTGAAATGAAAATTTGGCTGTAATTTGCTCTTGCTTTCCCTAAAAGGTTGAAGGCATTTCTATTTCAAATGAATAAAATGACTGTTAATTTCCTAGCATTAAGCAGGATATTTTTAAATATAGTTATTTAAGGGTTTTGAAATATATTTTCAAGTCTTATTCTTAGAAAACGTCAACGGGTTTTCTGTGATTTCTACCATAGTAAATTTCTAACAGTTAATTTTTAAATCACTTTAGGGAGAAATGTGTGCTACAGCTAAATCACTTGGATGCACTAAAGTATCAAGTGTTTATTCTTAACAGGATACATCGGTCTGAGCATTTGATACTAAAAGTGAACATGAAATACAGAACATGAGGATATTCCTTCAAATAATCATATCACTTTCAAATAATGGTAAAAAATTATAATCTGTTACAGAAGAAAACAACAACTAAAAATATAAGCTCAATAGTTTTAACATGAGACTTATTAAATATCGGGCAGCCCATTTCAGGGAATGGGCAAATGTGTCAATATGGTGGCTGAAGTCAGAACTGAAATTCAAAACAAAGCAGAAGTTACAGGAGGATAATACTACATGCAAAGTCAAAAATTTGCATACAGTACTGTTTGTGAAGGTAGCAGGCATACACCAAATACCACCAAGAACCAAAGGAGAGGGACATGTGCTGAAAGACCACAAGTCTTAAAGCGTGCCTTTTACATCAGTAGTTTTAATTATTGGTATCATTGTAGTGCCTAGCATCCTTACTAATTGTTCAGGGAACATGTTTAAAATACAAACATAAACAACAACAAAAACCCCCCATCTCTATATATTGACACATAATTGTATTTTATGTGTGCAAATATATATTTACATATCATATACCCACATAAAAGAACAATCTAAAATACTCTCCCCTAAGGAGTATTTATGGCATTCAGACACAGATACATGAAGTAAGAGCTTGGCAATACCAGGCAGAATGGCAAGCAATACTAAACACAGCCCAGTTCCCAGAGCATACTTTGTATGCTCCAGGGAAGAGAATTTCAAGAAGGAATCTGAAGGACAGCTTTAAGTTGGCTCATGAATGGTTACAAACAGCATCTGTCAAACATGGTGGGTATGAGGGAGAAGGGCAAAGGTGCTTATTTGAAAATGAATACAAAGAAGATAAATCCTGAAGTAACTGGTAAAAGAGAAAAAGGAATTAAAACCTGTATTACTTATTTTAAAAAATAAACCTAATACATTCTTAGTCTGTATTCAATATAAGAAAAAATTCTCAAATTACATGTCTAAACACAAAGAATTTGTTAGTATTTTACCAAATCTCAAATTTAAAAAACCCCCATATTTATCAAATTAGCAACCTCTTAGGAGATCTTGCTATTCAGTATTATTTTCATTGGTTCACTAAAGTGGAATCAAGCGCAAACAGTGAAAACCTTTCAGAAAGCCGTGATTTCTAGGACAAAATTATTCAGTAGCCATGATTTCTAGGACAACATTATTCAGTACCGGCTTACCAAACTCTCTAAAAAATTTTTTTTTCTTGTTTTATTCTACAGCAGATTAATATTTGATCTACTGCTTTACATCAGAGATAGCATAAAATAATGCAGTTTCTATTTCATGTCCTCATCAAGCCACAGTCCCAGTTTAAGAGAGAGCCCTGCAGCTCCTTTTGCTGCTAAACTAAACTGTGCTACACAACCTCCCTGGGCACTGGCATTTGGCCTGCATCAACAACATACATTAGAAAGGTCTCCGCCACGATTTATTCCCAGCTAATACTCTTCCACAGTAACCACGTGGATAGTTCATGGGCTACAACATTTCAAGGCACACCTACAGGTGTCAGTGCTCCTCTGGTTGTCTTTGACTGGAGATGGATCACTCTGTGCTGCTCAGATGCCGGGCCAGACAGCGGGACCCAGTCATTTCTGTAGCCCCTACGGCCACGTATTTTTAGGAAGACAGCATAAACAGTGAATATTGATTCTCTCCAGAATGTTTTCCTGGAAACATAAAAGCATCTCACAAGTATCTGACACCATTAACAGAAGTGCAATTTTGTGTTAACAGGCAGCATAGCAACTGAGTTTAAAGCCAAGTGTAGGACAAGAAAATTGAAAGGAATTTCCTCTGTGTTGCATATAGCACATGTCCTCTGATATAAATATACCCAACTTCACTTTCTCACTGTTTTGTTCAAAGTTCCTAGCTGGAAGGTGGCTCCAGAGCCCAAAGTCTTGGAAGAATCCCCTGACTCTGAAGCTACTCACGAGTTATTAATACCTCTCTGTTCTCATGCTAATGCTGGCCTTAAATGGACCTTTTATCTCCCTGGTCTTTTATCAACTACATACTGACAGATATCAGCTACATCATCCTGTATCATCTGCATATCTGGTATCATCTCTCAAGGTGTAATGTGCAATGCTAACTAGGATGTCCTCCTCTAGTTTCCTTATTGATTAGAGACTTCATTCTCTGATCTTACCATCAGCCTTTTTTTCCCATCCTCCAGCTTCAACTAAATTTTCTTCAATGCATTTTAAAGAAAATGTCCACATGGGTATTACAAGTGATGTTTTGTTGATGTTATGCATATTGCTACTTGTTTCTCTCTTCCTCCATGTCCTGGATAGATGCATTCTAAAATTGTTCATGGTTTTTCATAGTAACACCATGGTAAGGATGAAAATTACATATAAGCCCTTCTCCTCCACCATTTCCAACTGGGAATATTCTAATAATAGTCAAGTTTTTAGTCTCTGGCTGTATTAACTTTCATTCTGTACTATTCATATGAGTTCATCATTCTACTTCTCACAGCTGCACATTCTTTTCATTGTAATAGTCTTCTTTTATCAAGAAAGAAGCACTGTTTCCAGTCAGTACTATCTTAATATTTGTCCTAAAGTCAACAGTAAGAATATAAAGAGAGATCTTTTAGAAAATCAATTCTTCAGAAATTCTTTTACAAAGCTCAGTCCAAGTACTTCTCTCATTAATACTTCCCATTGACATATTCTATTAAGATATTGTATTCACCTTACAATTCCTTCAATAGACTTCATACTCCAAAATTTAAGTAAAAGTTTCTTATATAGACCAACCAATGCTTTACCGACATCCAGTCGATGCAATTGCCTCCATTTCCTGTCTAGAAAGTTAGTTCTCCTTCAAAAATAAGAGGACAAAGCAAAGCAAAGCTTTTCAGGTCACTGGTATGATTCATCTTCGGTAGATTTATTCTGTTGTCTTCCCCTTTAGCTCAGATCAGGTTCCCCAGCTTGTGTTTGCCTGCCTCAAACACAAGCACTACTAACTCTCCTCCACCTGTGCTGCTGTGTTTACAATACCTGCTGCCAGAACCACCATTCTGGAAAATGGAATGGAGATTATACAGCATCAAGTTCCTTAAATGGGTTTTCCTTTAGTTGGAGTAATTTCTGGGTTTGATAGTGTGTATTCATCTCAGTTAACATCGCTCGTATTAAAAAAAAGGCAAAGCATTACTAGCATTTTCTCCTTTGAAAACCTTCATTGGCATGAAAGTAGTTCAGCTGACAAATCTGTTGCTGCCTTATCACCTGGAATATTAACTGATGAGGGGCAATTGTAGGAACTGCAGCTTTGTACATCTCCTGTCCACTTACAAGTTTGGAATAACTACCTCCAGATGGATATTTTAGTGACATGTGGTCCACACAACCTCAGCCATTAACTAGACAAAAGAAAATATATATAATAGTATATATATCTTTATTCTGATAATACATTTCTTGATGAGTATTTAGAAGATTAAACAGGAAAGCACTATGACAGAAGAATCAGAAGAGGTCTGATATGCAACCAATGGTGTCTTTCAACAGATTTCACATGCTAAAAGAAAAGCCTAATACACAGATGCCCTGAGGAGATTCTGTGCTTCAAACGCAGGCTCTTTCTTACTCAATCAGCAAAACCTCTCAGTCTTTTCCAGAATACAGCAACTGAGCTGATGGCAAGAGGAGCTCACAGCTCTGCACACTCACAAGTTGGCATCTCCTTTCCAATATTTGCACACCTACCAGTTTTTCAAGAAACCACAATAGCAAAGGTTACTACAATAGTTAACGTGATTTCTGAGCCTCTCCTATGTGGCTGCACTTATCAATAAGTTAATAATTTCTTTAGAAAACAGATGTAACAATTACAAAACAAGGGCACACTTGTAGAGAGGTACAAATACAGGTATTTCTCATATCAGTTTATATAATTTGCTACCAGATAATGGTATTTTGTCAAAGAGTTCTTAAAGAAACACTTCAGTTTTGATTCATGCTACTACAGAACATGCAAATTCCTAAATAGGATTAAAGGATATGAAGTCGATCTATCATGTTTCACAATAAAGACCAGCAGTGTGTTTAGGAAGAAATTTTTGCACTGAAATTAGCATTCGGACTGGCAATTGTATTTGTTGAACCTCAAAGTGCTCCCATTTTATTCTGGCAGGAAGAGAATTGTTAAAGATAAAAGAATACATCCAATTTTTGCTGGTTTGCAAGTTCAAAGATAACAAACAAATAAAGAAATAATCCTGCAGTTTGTTAAAAGTCTGAGATATAGAATATTTCCTTTCTACGTCAATGTAATAGCATTTTTTTTACTAGGCTTAAACTAGAAGTCTAACTAAAACAAACAAAAAAAAAGAAAAACAGAACTGACAAAAATAAATGACACAAAAAGCTCTCACTCTCTTCAGTGTTCAGAAAAGTGAATTAACATATTTATTGAATTACATTGGCAATGAAGACAGCAATATATTGAAATTCATTGATTTTTTTTTTCTTGACTTAAAAGCAACACAGATGCTTATTACAAAACAGCGGTTCCTCTTCTCGTTTTTATCAACCCTTTTTTAACAGCCACTGACATTGACAGTTTCAAGCTTAATTGTACATTCAGCATGTACTGTTAATGACATTAGATAAATGGATCACATCAGAATGCAGTATCGTCAAAAGAGACCACGTGCCAATCTTACAAATTTAAAATCAAACAAGCTACTCTGTAGACCCTGACTCTTCAAGTTGTTTATCAACTGAGTACTAGAGAATATTTTGAATGTCATTATACATCAAAAGATGAAAGATGTGCCTACCACAGCCCATGTTCCATTTATACAATGAAATTTAATTACATGTTATAACTATGCTGCCTTAGAACTATGGTAATTAAAGGGGTACAGAACATTGGTGTTTTATTCATTGTAAGCCCTTATTTTCAGAGGGCTTAACTCAGCCATGCAAATTTACTCCCTTATCAAAGGGAGGAGTCTGTCATAAACACAGCAATGCTTGCTGCGACTATGCTAAAACAGAGTTGAAACTTATTTGCAGCATCATTCAGGATGTTGTGAGAATGAGCCTTAAAAATCTTTTCCATTGCAATCTATAAGGCCTCAGAATAATACCTGCTTAAAATACCAGTTTGTGTTGAGATGAAAGTTTTGTTTGTAGACATGTCTAATCAAATCTCTGAGCCTTATGCAAAGGCCTTATATATTCTCGGCCTTATGCAAAATGTTTCTGCAAGCCCATTACAAGCACAAGCAGTGAGCTTCCCAACCACTCTGGATGCAAAATCTATGTCCTTAAGCAGCAGGATGTTTGGATAAAATTTTCACCTGTATAGGCAGTTGTAAATTACAATCCTCTGCATCCACATGGGCATCCGAACAATACAGGGTGGCTGAGTGGAGGCAGCTTAATTGGCTGGCCGTGCTCCACAGGAGCAGTGGAGACTGCCTCGGAGAGGTGCCGAATTAACACATCTCACAGATTTCCCAGTCCTCATTCACTGCTCTATAAAACCAGCCCTGCCACCACAAGTCTTCCAGACACCCCAGATTATGCTGGCTGCCTTCATGTATGTGCGGTAGCATGGAATATCCAGATCTATCTTCCGTGGTGTGTGCAGATACACCATGAAATAAGCACTGTGCTTCCTTTGCAGACAAACTCGCTGTTTGTGGTCTCATTTCTTGGATTTCCAGTGAAAATGAAACAAAGTCATAATACCAGTTCCCCATAAACTATTCAAGACTCCTGTTACCTTCATTAGCCAAATCTAATATTTCACCTGTTTCTAATGCAAGGATATGTGAAACGTGTAGGTGAGAAGTTTTCAGGGAGCCTAATCTCACTAGGTTTATTGCTTCCACTCAAGTTTTGTAGTGTAAGGTGTGTGGCATTTCTTTGTGTATGTTGGGCAAATGCTTCTTTCTCCAAACACACATACAAAATATAGAAGCACAAAGCATCAATAAAAATCCCTTTATCCTCAATCCACTGAAGGAGGCATATGATTTCCAATAAGCAGTCATCCAGTGTAGCAAAATCCTGTGACAACCAACAAAAGGGGCAATTTAAGGATGGAGCATTGCCTTGCTTCTGCAGATCTAAGACTTATTTTAAGCTTTTTTTTTGTGTGCGATCAAATCAGCATCAACCCAATTATGCCTAAGGTCTATCTTCTTGTTAGATGGCAGGGTCAGTCACAAATGAGCAGCCTCTTGCAATTTTCCATCAAATCAGCTCTGTAATTTGAGAGCTAATGCAGACGTCTCATGAAAACAAATCATCAGAGAGTGTCGGTTCTCCCCCTCCTTCCCAAAATGAAGTGTTCAGAGGGATTTGGGTTTCTCTTTAAAAGCCAATTCTCATCTCTGTGAAAGCCAATGCAATCTATAGTAAACAAAAGTCAGTAGTCATTTTTAGACTTCCATGAATATTTCAAACCTTTGTGCACCTCTTCTCCAAAAGCTTTCTCACTTTGTTCAGTAAAAGACATTATCAACTTTAAGTAAAAAATACACCGTGGAAGTAAAGGTATTTTGCAAGAAATAAGACATTTGCATGAAACTGCAAAATGCAAATCTGTTGTCATAAATTTACTTGCTGAGAGCTCAGCACCGTTTAAATAAAAACAGAAAAAAAAAATCAGTTTATATTGTGTCCTCATAATTCACAAATACCAAAAATCTACAGAAAACCCTGGTTATTTCTAATGAGGGGAGAAAAAAGCTGTGCATAATGAACTACAGACAAACCCAAACTTGAGTCGTTCCAGTCACCCAACCTCTGACTTCTTTCTGACAAACTAAGCCACTGACTCTGTACATCTAAACTGCCAAGGTAAACAGTAGGATGATAAGGAAGATCCCTAAATTATTCAAAGTGGTTTCTGGGCTTCAAAAGACTCCTTCACTTTGTTCCTTTATATATCTACAGCTATTTAAGTTTGCCTCCGGCTCTGACACAGACAGCATTGTGCCTGTGATGTTGAAAGAGAGGAGCGATGCTGTAAGTTTGGGCAGACACTTCTCCGCTGGAGCACAGGAAGAACAAGACGTCCGCTTCGGCAGGCATTGGGATACAAGGATTGTGACTCTAAAGAAGTCATTCCCTTCTGTCTGCTTTTTTATGTCCAGTTTCTCGCAGACTACAGCACTTCTATTTATGCCAGACAGCTCTTGCTAATACCTAAGAATCAAAAAGTAAGGTAGAATCATAGAATTATTTAGGTTGGAAAAGACCTCTAAGATCATTAGCCCATCCAGTAACCCAGCCTGCCAAGCCCAAGGCGTGGCCTCACCAGTGCCGAGTACAGGAGGACAATCACTGCCCTGATCCTGCTGGCCACACCATTTCTGATACAAGCCAGGATGTCATTGGCCTTCTTGGCCACCTGGGCACACCTGGCTCATGTTCAGCTGCTGTTGACCAGCACCCCCAGGTTCTTTTCCCCTGGGCCGCTTTCCAGCCACTCTGTCCCCAGCCTGTAGCACTGCCTGGGGTTGTTGTGATACAAGTGCAGGACCCGGCACTTCAGTTTGTTGAACTTCATACAGTTGTCCTCAGTCCATCAGTTCAGCCTGTCCAGATCCCTCTGCAGAACCTTCCTGCCCTCCAGAAGATAACACATCCACTCAACAGGGTATCATTTGCGAAGTGACTGAGGGTGTATTCAATCCCCTCATCCAGATCATTGGTACCAACAATAAACAGTACTGACCCTGGGGAACACACTTGTGACTGACCACCAGCTGGCCATAGCTCCATTCCCCACCACCCTCTGGGCCTGGCCATCCAGCCAGTTTTTTACCCAGCAAAGAATACATCCAATACAGAGCAGCCAGTTTCTGCTGGAGAATGCTGTGGGAAACTGTCAAAGGCTTTACTAAAGTCTGAGTAGACACATCCACAGCCTTTCCCTCATCCACCAAATGGGTCACACTGTCCCAGAAGATCAGGTTGGTCAAGCAGGACCTGCCTTTCATAAACTCATGTGAGCTGTTTGCCCCTTCTCTCAAAGGCCATAAACTCCTTTTTTTTTTCCTGACTTGCAGTTAAAACTCTCTGTTCAGCCAGGATGGTGTTCCTTACCACCAGATCATTTTATGGCACGCTGGGATGGCCCGCCCCTGAAACTTTAGGATTTCCTTCCTGGACCCCTTCACACTTCAGGACAGTCTTCCAAGGGACACTCTCAACTCCTTTCACAAACAGGACAAAGTCAGCACTCTGGAAGTCCAAAGAGCAGCCATTCTGCTGACCCCCTCCTTACTTTTCTGAGAATCAAAAAACAATCAATGCTATTAACATGCACTTTGACTGCTTAATAGCATATAGACAGCACTTCCAAAGGGGGCCTGAGGCTTCTAAGGAGGAAAAAAAACGATATCAGAGTCAACATCCTGCCCTAATTCACAGGTCTACTGCTGGTAGAGCCCACAAGTGTTATGCTGCTTTTTTGTGCTTCTCTAATGTCAGCAGCCCCATTCTTAACAGCAGAACAATAGGCTGACACTGAGCTTAGGCAGGTTTCTAGTGCGTTGCCTCTTGGATAAAGATATCTTTTTATTCTCATATCTGCAGAAAAGGAAATATCCTTCTAAGTCCTGCCAGCTGCTGGCAAAAGGCTCCAGAGCATACAGCCTTTCATACAGACTCCCACTGAAGTCAATGGAATCACTCACATGAATGCAAAGTTGCTAAACCAGGCACTCCAGAGGAATTGAAAAGCCATCTGCTAATTAACTTAAAAATCTATTTTCATGAGATATGTGAATATACTTTATGTGCTTCTCTGTGTGCTCCTCAGATTTAGATCCCAAAATGCAGAAAAAGACCAGCACCTGAAAACTGAGTCAGGGTGAGGATTGGGACCTCATACCAAGAAAGAAAAATGTTAATGCAGAAGCTCATAAAAACTTTATTCGCCAGCTAACCACTCACAATGCAATGCCACCAGTGTAGTCTAGTTTAATAAGAAGTTTCCAATTTGACTCTAAATTCATTATGTGCACAGTATTGCTGACACAGGGATAGCAAAAGTGGAACGGCAGCACTGTGGAGAGTTTTGACGCCATTGTCCTTGGAAATATCTTGGAAAATCAGTCATGACTCAAGGTCACATCACAAGTACAGTCAAGCAGAGGATATGGTGCCTTGCACAGCAACACACACACTCCCCTCAAATACCATCTATTTCCAATTTCCATATCTACAAAAAAAAAGGCAGGGGGGCAACAAGAAAAAGAAAAAAACCTCCCTCAGCCCTCTGGAGGATAAGCATTTTATTTTCTTCCAGTTAGAGCCCTTTAAGTCTGTTTTTCAACAGTGGTCAAGCTCTGTCTCTGCTTCCACTAGCAGTAACATCAGTGAGCTAAGACTTATAAGAAGTGAAGGTTGCTTTCTCAGATAAAAGGGATTTTCTAATGCGTGGCCTTCTGGATGTTTCTTGTGTAGTTGTTTGGCATTCAGAAATACTGCCTGGTTATCTCTATTCCAGAAATCTTTTATACTTCAGCAAAGATACTGCCATGCTCCACACACTCACTGGATCCCTGTATACTCTCCCAATAACACTGTGATATATTCAGAATTAAAACATTTCTCTGCAAACCTTATAAGCAGGCTTAACCTTTCCAACACATCTGCCTCAGCAAAGTTCACATGTAATACCTTCGGTACGTATCATTGTGATATGATATTGTCTATATAAACATACATTATGTATTGCATAATAGCATAGCTAGAAACACTATGTACCTTTACCATAATGCAGGCTAACACTCAAATGACAGCAGTTTTGGAAATACCAGTTCAGCATCAGCAACTACTGGCTATATGTAAAAATCAAAAGCTTTTAAAAATCAGCTTCTTGGTGGGTCTGCTAAGCTGGACACTGCAGATATCCACCATCCACAGGAGATTTTGACATGCATAGATGACAGATGTCAGACGTTCATGTTGTTTATTTTTAAACATAGATTTGAGGCGCTTTTGAAGATTTTAAAGATTCTGAGTCTGTGACTGTAAAAAGTTTACCTAAATATTTATCATTAATTTCTAATAACTTTAAGGCCCACAATGATAGTGAATTTTTTAGTAACATTTTACAACAAACATTTTTCTGAGTTTGTGGTGTTACACATAAGGTAGGAACATTTGTGATGATCTTTCTGTCTGCATCCCAGGATTACTCAGCAGCAGCCAAAAGAGGACAAATCACCCAAGTGAAGATGTAGCTGTGGTGCAATTTCCATCATGACTTTATTCATGGGAAAGGGGGGCAGGAGGAGAAAAAAAAGCAGCAGGAGTTGATATAGCATTTAAGGCCAGGGCTGTGCCTGTGCCTGCATTAAAAGTCATGTCTCTATTTCTAGTGCCCTGGATTAAAGCAGATACTGTCTGACTTGCTTCAGTATTTATTCTTACTGGGTTTCAATCTATAGGGTGCAGCAGGAACACAGTACTGGAGGGTTATTTAATGTGGGACCTGACAAGGCTTCTACAGGGAAAAAAAGTTTCCTATTCAGTAACTAAATCAGTAAGAAGTGTGCTTAAAATTACCCCAAACACACTTCCTTCTCTTGGGTATTTCCTTTCCATGTCAGACATCTGACTTTTCTTCTTACACCCTGAATCTTCAAATCAGATTGTCCTGATAAACTCCTGCATTTCTGCAAAGGCCCTTTAAAACCAACAAAGCATCAGGGAGATCCCCACTTGCAAGGGCTAAATCAAGGCTTTCAATGAGGCTCTGATTAATTCCAAATCAGCGAGCAGCAAACCGTAACTAAGGGCTGACAATGAGGAATATTTCTATGTGGGGCAGGAAATGCCAAGGTCCTGCCACAAAATCCATTTATTATACATCTCTTGCAGCAAGAGCTGCACCTCAGGAAAATACAGACTTTGACCGCATACTGCAAACCACTAAGTAATTACCATCAAAACCACCTGTGCATTTCATTACACAGATGTATGAGTTCTCAGCACACAAAGATTTAGAATGAGAAATTATTTGTATTGTCCAAATGACGAAGGTGCAGGACTGAGACCTTTTGATATTATGTTTGAAATGGGGAGAAATAGTCTCATGAAAATGCAAAGTTCTCACCTAATGAAATGCAGAGTAAATTATTCTTCTCTTGCATGTTCTTTTTCTATCTTCTAGGAAGATGATGAGAACAATCTCTAAATATAATAGTCATATATGGGATCTAGAATATACTCAAGTTATAGGGTAAGGAAATCCAAAATAACAGCAATTACATGTACTGCAAAAATATATTTTCAGTTGCTCTGAAAGCACTTTACAGAAAATTTGAGAAGATATGCACTTTATAGCCTATAATGACAACTGAAAGAAAAATAACATTAATCTAGGAAAAAACCTCAACCCTGCCATTGTCAGAGCCACGATACAACTGTAATTCCAGCAGGTTAGGATGAAGATATAATACAAAGCAAAGCACTAATATTATTTGCTTTTTCTCAGATCCTTTTTTCTTCTCAGTGGCTTATGCCACTACAGTTGCAGTATCAGTTATTTTCCAATCTTCTGCAAATGGAGAAGGGGGGAAGGGGAAATAAAACATCTCTTATTTGCTCATGTTTGGATTTTCAATATTTTTTTCCCTTGATAGCTTCTCCTTTGAGCACTAGCAGTGTCAATTCCCCAAGGGCAGAATTCAGGTCTCAGAAATATGTACATAGCATACAAATCTTCCATAATGCTCTTTCTAATAGTTGGTTAAACTCTGAGGAATGTTGTCTATGGAAATACATATATGCATTTCATAAGCCCAAAGCCAGGTACTGATGCCATCTGCGTTGAGCTATAACAAGCATTTATTTGCTTTACAGAAAATGCTCACAGTTTATACAAATAACTCAGTTTGAACGGCTCCTGCCAAGGTGAATACAATGTCTGTCAACACACAGACTTCTCTGTGCAGTCCCCAGAAACTGTCTTCCAAGTCCACATGGAAGTGTGCACAGTCTGCTACATTGTGAAATGTTTCAGAAATTACTGGGCAGGCCTGACTTCAAACTTCCAGCTTTCTACCAAGCTGAAGAAAGCCCTTTTTGTACAGCTATCCACCAGCCTGCCTCGAGCCTGAATCTATTTCCGGTGACACTGACGGGCAGTTCTGCTCCCATAAACTGTGAAGCTCTGAATCATTTTGCCAATTAGGATAAGAGGTTGTGCTGAATTTGTGGTGTGGGGTGTGAGAAAAGAGTAGTCACCATAGTGATCACAAAACACCCAAAACCAGAAAGAACTTCGAAATACTCTTGATTACAGATTAATCTCCTGATGCACAAGCAATAGATCATTGAGGTCACGAAATTTAACACAGCAGACTTTTACTCAGTACATGCCGATGTTACCCTGTCCAGAGTGAAGATGATTTACTGGGCAGACTGCTATTAAATCAAGTCTGAAGGTTTGCTGTAACAAAAGCACCCTGCTGACAAGGATTTCACCTGCATATATTCTCAATTTTCAGAATCACCCACAGATAGCTACCATGAGCTAAAATGCAAACATTAAGCAAAATGACAGCATCTACGTTGGTACAATTCCAGCTTACCTCTGAGTAATATATCATCTCTAAACGTTTTGTTCTATAAAATTGTCTCAACAACCATCCCAAGGCCTGAATATCTTTTTTTTTTTCCTCCACAGATGCTTCTAATAAGCATTGAACTATGCTGCTTCTTCGAAATCTCGCCCCTCTAGTTTATTAGTTTAGTTTGAAGTCACAGCCTGCAGATGAGCAACATGAGTCTTTTATCAACCAAATATTATTCTGGTATTTTCTGAGAGAGGTTTTACAAAGTTGAAACCCTTTATTGAAATTATTTAATGGGTATCATTTATCACTAGCAATGAATTTAGAATTTCCACATTCTCATCCCTTACAAGTCATTAGCTAGAGACAGCAACACACACGTGTCAATGCCTTTAGCTTTGCTCACCTGCAGGAACAGTCCTTATGAACTACATCTCTAAAAGCATTTTCTTACTGTAGAGTGGAATTCATTTTCAAGGCACTCATTTAAAGCCAGAACTGACAAATTTAATGAAGCAGTTCTCTATGCAATGCTGTCTCAGAGGGATCTCTGAATGCCACCTCACCGCAGAAACAAAGTTCACAGCATGAATTAGTGTAACATAGCTGAAACAGAAAGCACAATGCCACTAACAGCAGTAAAAGTTCAAAACAGCCATTAATTCTGTAATTGTAAGCCTGGGTATCTGAAAATAGCATATATACTCAGAGAGTGAAGGCTTTTTGAATGCCTTCCTCATTCTTTGGCCTTTATATATAACCTTGACTGGCAAAACACTTCTTAATTTTATTAACATATGATATGCAAACTAGATACAGAGATAGATACCATGGGTGTGGAGCACAATAATTCATCTGATAAAAGTGCAAAGTCTATCACCAGTTACTATAAATAACTATAGGATCATTTTATTTTTTTTAATTGGCCACTTTCAGACAAAGCATAGACAGCGATTGCCAGAGCTATGGCTTAGACTGACATGTGGCAGAAAGTGATTATGCCTATAAGCATGGAGTGAGCAGAATAGCATGTTCCCAGATGTGCTTTCCAATTCAAAGAGGCACTTGAAGTTTTCATGGAAATTTGGTTGAAGCCTAAGAGAACAAATGCTAAAACACTATAAAAGATTATACTGTTGATTAAAGATCAGAATTTATAAACAAAGAGGAAGACTACAGTTATTTTATATTGGGTTTATGAAAATAGCCGCACTGAAGGAGTTACTGGAGCCAGCCACACATACCATAACAACAGGATCAATTGAGGAACAAAGCCCATGTTGCTGTCAAAACATGTTAGCCTGAGCCATCATGCTAAAAAACATATGATCTAAACTGATGTGCTAAATAAAGTAGGCATTCATTATATACTTTCTAGATACATTATCTTCCTTTACCTCAATTTTACATACAGTGCTGTCACAAGAAAAATTGGCCAAGTCATATGGTTTAAATGAAATCAGAGTTGAAGCGGTTTATTGATTTATTAATGGCACGTAATTAACTGGCAATCAGTGAGCTATACATTCAGAATCGATACCAACAGAAGAACAGATAAACCACAATACCAGGCACTTAACAAAGGATAGCAAGTGCTCACAATTTTGTAAACAGTCTTCTACTGCTAGCCCCCCCAAAATTTCTAATGCCCACATTCACACAGTTCCCTGCACACACACAGCCTACTCACAGGCAGTGTACAAGGATTTCCGTCTCCTGGGGTACAGATTCCCATTTACAAGCACCTTCTTCAGGAGATGTGGGGGCTACAGTTCAGCACAAACCTGTCCTGCTTTCTTCAGCTGCATAGTTTGCAGGCAGGGAACAGAACCTCCCAGAGCCAGGCGGGAATGCCCAAGGTATGCCCCAGCAGTGCCGGATACCCACAGCCTCCAGCAGGGAGGAAGCACCATCCAGGACATCACAGGCTGTGATGGTTGTGGGGCAGCCTCCAGCACTGGCAAACACCATTTTGATGCTGCTGTTCCCACTTCTGTCTCCCTGCTGTAGCAGGTTTTCATGCTTCTTTTACACTTCTTTTCAAGCTACCCCTCTTTTTTGTTTGTTTTGAAGCTCCCAAAAGTCTCTAGGTAACTCCCTAGTTACCATTTAAACCAGCTAATATTCCTGTTAAGCAAATTTTCTTCTTTTTAATTTCTGCTTTAGCACTACCAGGTTTTGGGCAAACATCCTCTGAAGCAGTTTGGGGTGTTCCATTCACACACACTGTTTACTCTTGCATTCCTCTTTGCAGTTATGCAGGCCATGTTACTAAGGGAAGTAGCCACGCTGACTGATTCAGTGTTCGCAATAGGTGACTACACTTAATAAAACTATTTCTGCTAGGCATAGGGCAGGAGATGTGATAAATGAGACACAGTTTAATGGTTGAGTTCAGCCAGACTGCAGCAATGTTTATGGCTAGAGCTGCTAGCCCTCAAAAACAAATAAGTAAGAATTAATATGAGAGCAGCCCTGAGGAGAAGGATGTGGGTGGATGAGAAGCTCAACGTGATCTGGCAATCTGTACTCACAGCCCAGAAAGCCAAATGTGTGCTGGGCTTCATCAACAGCAGTGTGGGCAGCAGGGGAGGAAAGGGATTCTGCCCCTCTGCTCTGGTTTCATGAGATCCCACCTCCCATGCTGAGTCCAGCTCTGGGGCCTCCAACATAAGAAAACCATGGAACTGTTGGAGTCCAGAGGCCACAAAGATGATCAGAGGGTTGGAGCACCTCTCCTGTGGAGACTGGGAGAGGGGGCTGGGGTTGTTATGTCTGGAGAAAAGAAGGCTCTGGGAAGATCTTGTAACACTTTCCAGTATGTAAAACAGGCTTAGAGGAAAGCTGGAGAGGGACATTTTGCAAGGACGTGTAGTGAAAGAACAAGGGGGAATGGCTTCAAACTGACAGAGGACAGGTTTAGATTAGATATTAGGAAGAAATTCTTTACTGTGAGAGTGGTGAGGCACCGGAACAGTTGCCCAGAGAAGCTGTGGATGCCCCATCCCTGGCAGTGTCCAAGGCCAGGTTGGATGGGGCTTGGAAGACAATCTTTAAGGTCTCTTCTATCCTATTACATAATTCTATTAATTCTCAATTCCAATACATGTTTTTGTGGAAACCCACTCTCATGTAATGTACCCATAACGCTCGGGGACCAAAAAAAAATTGTTTGTACATGCTCAGTATTGACAGTTTCAGCCTTATTTTCCCCAGTCCCCATTTTCCAATTGGTTGGTGAAGTATCACTTTTCCCCATTGAGTAAACTAATTAATCATGTTGAAAAGCATAAATAGTACTGTGGTGATTGATATTGCAATATGTAACAGTAAAATAATAGTTCTGTACTGAGCACAGGGTTTGGGTATGCTGTGCAGCAAACACAGGCAGATAAGAGAATAAAAATAAATAAGAGAATAAAAAAAATAAATAAGAGAATAAAAAAAATAAATAAGAGAATAAAAATAAACATAGCCATGAAATACAGAATAAGTACAATTTATTGAGCACAGAGAGGCACCCTCAGATGCTTACGTTCAAATAGCTTGATGAGGAGCTGCATAAGCACAGGCATGGTACCATGAATGAGTATTTTTGGGTACCTCGTCCACTGATTCTCAGCCTCTTCCAAGTATGAAGCCACAGCCAGAGAAAAATGCAATTCTTTCTCCCACTTATGCCCAAAATAAGTAAATTTGGATGTTAGATAATAAATATCACTTGTGACATCATCCTAAAGGGTAAGAAGTGATTTATATTTATATGAATAGACATGGAGGACAAATATGACCTATGGGAATATGTTAAATGTCTTCATGTGAAAACCAGAACTCTAATATTAACAGAAAAATTGTCTCTCTGAAAGATATCTTCTTGCATCCCAACCAATATCAACATACACATCTGCTAACATTTGTGTTGAGTAACTACATTCACACACCTGATCATCTTTCAAAAGGGCAAATGCCTTGGTTTCATCAACAATATACAAATACTTGAAAGAAAAAAAAATTACATTTAAGATTATAGATGTGCTAAACTGGTTTGGAAGCCAGCAATATAAAAATTCAATTTCTAAAATTCTCTGTGGTTTTGAAACAAAAAACTATCATTGTTGTTACCTATTTAATTTAAATAGAGTTTGCAGCTTTATTCATGTTGGCAGGGAAATGGATTCGGACCATGGCGTATGCCTGGTAAGTAAATATCTCCGAGGAAGAAAGCAGGTCACCAGTGCATAAAGTAGATTTGGGAACTGTTTAACTACGTTTCTTCTCGATATTCATTACAGCAAAGCACCCAGGGCATCTATTTGACTTCACATTGTTTATTCCAATTTCTTCTCCTGAGAGCTTTAGACCTTGACAACTGGAAGTCACAGCACCAGCCCTCAAACCAAAGTCCCTGACAAAAGAGCAGTGTCCACATTCGATGTGACTGTGGGCTCCCAGTGAGTCTCACAATACTCAGTCCTGAAATGCTTCTGGGTTTTGGTCTTGACACTCAGCAGTCACAGTACCACAGCATACAGAAATCTCTTTGATAGAGACTGACTTTTTCAGTGAGTTTAATAAAGAAATAGTTCTGCTCATGCCAAATTATATCATGTGACGTGATTGACTTTCATGACATTGTTTATGGGTCTGACATAAAATAATTTTGGTAATTCTAACTTCGTACTTTCATCAATAGAGTATTGAGTTGCATTTTTTTTCTTTTTTCTACTTTATTTTATTAATGAGTTTGACCTTAATTATCAGAATAAAACTCTGGTAATTGGGAGACCTCTCTGATGAATAATAACTACACTAAATTTAAACCCCTCTTAAGGAAAGGCACGGTAGCTAGGAAAAAAAGTGTCCGTATTGTATCTCAACAGAAACAAATCAAAACACTACTGAAACTCTTTTTTTCCTGTATATTCTTCATCTCACTCAGGAAGGATTTACTGCATCGTCAGTGATTGAACCACTTTGCTTTCCACCAGGCAATGTTGGGCAACTGTTCATTTCCAATAATTAAATAATTCCATAACTAGAAAACACAAACGTGCACACGGTTTTGTAATTCTTCTTTTTCCCCAATTAGCAGAGAGGGAAAGAAAAAGGAATAGGAAGACTAACAGAACAAAAAATTAAAGAGTAAGAAATGGTATACACAGATACTGTAAGATTAACATGCACAAAAGAAATTAAAATTTCCAACAAAAAGCAGCACTTCTCATCACACCAGCATAACTAGCTGGAAAAAGGCCAGGAATCACAAAAAGGGTGGAAAAGATAGGTTTCAGTGATCTAAAAACTTTTCTAAGGTAGGAAAGAAAATTAAAGTGGTAAGAGAAAAGCTCTGAGCATATGTTTTATATTTTGACCTTGGCTTTTCTTGGCCATGAAGTTACATCATGCTTTTGACTTTACTGATAGTAAACTGGTGTCATACTACTGAGTTTTATTCCCCCACACATACCTGAAAATAACCCTGTATTTTCTGCAGTCATAGATATGATGAATGGTCATATTTATTTAATGAATCAGGTGACCATAGGATGAATGGTCACCTGATTTAATCCTCCTGATGCCCTCTATTCTTTAAATTGTTTTTTGGAGTGTGTGTCCAGATTGGGGGCTTCTAAGCTATTAATGGTTTCATGGAGCAGCTGGGATAACTCATCTTGTGTTTCTTCACCCACTCAAGGCAGTCAAAATGGGGAAAGCAACCTCATGGAGGCTTTTACTTGCAGAGCATTTCCACAGAGGGAAGATAGAAGAAATGTGAGCAGAACTGAGCAGGATATGCTCCTAAAACTCTAAATTTGCATTAAGATTCAGAATGGAAATGAGGATGATGTAATTCATTCCTCTATAGACACAACAAAATATTCAGGAAAAATCCTAGTGTTTTGGAAAAAAACACAGCTTTGCAGCCATGAAATTCCACCATTAAGTATTCAGTAAGAATTTAGCATACACCTAAATACTGTTGCTGAATATTTAATAGATTTCCATTATTTTCCTTCCATTCTCCTCTATCCCAAATAAAATACTACACTCAGCCTAATTTTATTTCACGTCATAAAAACACTCTAGTTTAAGGATACAAGCACAAAATCTACTTTCTTTCTTGCAGAATTTAAATTTGCCATTCCACAACTTAAATTCAAGCAGGGACATATCTTCAGGTAGGTATGAAGGCATCAGCAGTGGAACAACATAATTTTTGAATCATGATGGAATTTTTTGACTGTTGGCATTAGAAGGACTTTGGCACAAAGGTACCATATTTTATATTCAAAAAGCAGTAATTAATTCCACACAAAGCCAACAGCTCACTAGTGATACAGTTCTCTTTCTCAATTTTCTTCAAAATCTTCATGGTAAGAAAATAAGCTGGTTTCATTCAGTAGCTGCAAACATTTTTACACAACTACACAGTGTTAGTCAAACCGACAACAACTGACTCAAGTATGGCCAGCAATTTGTGACACCCGCTGTTCACAGAAGAGAAAAAACCCAAACCAACAAACCACTGGCTGTGTCTGCCTGGGATGCTTTATTTCCAAACATGGCTAAGCTTTACAGGTAAAAGAATCTTCTCAGAGAGAGGGAAAAAAAAAAATTAAATAAAACCCCCAAGTTTGCATATTTGTTGTGAATATATATTAAATACCATTAGCAGAAAGAAGGAAATTGATTCTTGTTGAAATTTTACCAGCCAACCATTCTGCTAAAGATTTTCTCTCCCATCTTGCATTTTTTATGTGTTGTACAAGGAGCAAATTTTGGCATGGCAAAGGTACCTTTGTGATCTACACATATAGAAGGAGCTATAGGAAAAATACTGACTTCAAAAGAACTGGCTGCAGCAGAATACGAGTGAATTCACTGCCAAGATAAAGTCAAACCTAACTTGAATTGGAAGTGCCTATAGATTTTGGTCTAAGTTTCAGACATGTAAGTTCGTTAGAAAACAATTTATAATGCTTTCTTCATACCTTGTCAGTTCAATTAATTCCTTGGCTGAAAAATGAAGAACACCAGACTGTGGAATTTTTAAATTTTTTACAATATTAAGTAATATGACAGGTCACAAACTTGAGTTGATTTATGAGACATTCCTTCATCCCACCATTAGACCACCCTTCTGGCTATATATTTTATTAAATTATCTATTTTTATATCTATTTAATACATATATTATTTATGAAATTATTCCTGTAGATCAAATCAATATACAACACTGAAGTGTTCCTGCAAGAATCTGTGCTAGTTTTCTTCCATTTCTCTAGCTGAGGCTTAAGAGTCAATACCCAAACTACTGAAGACCTGAAAGACTGACTTGGATTATCATTTGGAATTCCATTATTAAAAATATTGCAACTTGCACTGACTGACATGAAGAATGGGCTTTCTCCATATGATTACCTTTCATGTTTACTTCTTATTTACAAACATTTCCTGTGCAAAAAGAACATTAATCATTAACTCAGTTCAAAATTCAAAGGGTAAGAGTCAAAAGATGTGGCTAGTAGGTTTTTTCCTAGCTTTCTGAAGTTTTGTTACTACATCCAGAATAGAAGACATTGACAATATTCAGCAAGATGCAAGTTCTGGTAAACTGCTTCCCTTAAGCTGGCTGGGACACCAACATTCCATGAATTTGACACATTTCCTTTGAGTCTGGTCTAAAAGCAAAAAGCACATACGAAGTGGGGAAAGGCAAAGGCTACAGAAGGGGAAATCAAATGATAATGATTAATTCCATCTACCAGATTTGTATGTGATCTTTTAAGTAGAGCTTCAGTCTAAGGCTAACTTCAGAGCTACACGGAATTTAGTCCTAGCTTGATCCAAGTATCCACAATGCACATCTACACTCAGCTCATATCCCCTGCAGTTCTGTCACAGCTGGCCAATATGCAAAGGATGCCATGTATTATCCTGAGACTACTGGCACCAGCTACATAACTCAGCCAGCTACTGGAAATCTTGTTTCATGTTCTTCAATACAATTCCAATTTTCCCCATCAATTCAGTTAACTACTTCCACCTTAAAATGCTCTAGAAACTGTTGCTCTGAGCTGAATTTTAGCTTTTCACTGAGAATTATGAACTTTTGCAGAGCTGGATATCAGCACAAGCATCCCTTTGGGAAGAGGCTGCTCTAAGGCTGGACACAAGGATCACGTGGCAATAACACACCTTCATTGCCTCTCTGGGTATGGAATAGTGTGTCCTGCTAAGGTTAACCCATGGTGCTTTGATGGAGTGGACCTGTAGAAGAATAGCCTGGAAGTTTTGGAGAATGACCACAAATGCCCTGTGTCTGCAGTGGACTGAGAATTTCTGTGCAATCAAAGTGACCTATGAGTATTTGTATGAGAAGCCTGCCCCTGCTTCTTGGTGATAGAATTACAGATAAGTACAATCATGCCATCCATCATCATTTACAATTTCTTTTTATATTTTTATCTGTAACTTGCTTGCCTCAGATTTCTACAGCTCAGAAGATCCTTGTTTTAGTAAAGACAGTTCTTTGCACGGCTCTCTGCCGGATAAATTTCTTCTCCCGATTCAGTGATGCACACCCACAGCATTCCCAGTTACCGTCCTCACTGAGTTCTCAAACCTTTCATCATCTGTAGGTTACCAAAACTATTTGCAACACAACATTTCTGATGAGGTGCTGGAAGATACAGTGGGGACACAGTTACGTGCAGACTCATTACATGTTGTGTGCTGCAATCTAATCCATTTACCAGCCCTGAGATCACTGACCTGCATCACCCCAACAACATTAAATGTTAAATTTTAAAAAGCCTTTAAACTCAATATAGAGGTTTTCAGACCTGGACAATGAACATGTGGGGCACTCAGTGAATGCAGGTCCACATTAACCTTGCAATGCTGTTGCAGTGGTATCTTGGATCAATTAGGTTGCTTTTATTTAAAAAGTAAATGTGTTTGTTCCATAGCAAAGGTGTCAGTAAAGCCATAGTCTTCATTCTGTATTCTGCTTAGAAATAGAAATATTTGCAGGGTTGTTTTGTTTCTGTTAAAAGTCAAGGCATCAACAACACTCAAAACAGCCAAAACGCTACGACAAAAATGTCTGAAGTCTTTGAACAGATCAAAAGTACAGTGATTTGTTTGATCTAATTTGCTTTAAAAGTGAATATTGAAATATTTAACATGCTTAGCTCTCACATAAGAAAATTACTGCGCCATTTCACTCTTTCCTCTCTCTTTAGCTTTTTTTTACTGTAAAAACATTACTTCAAATATGGTAATCAACAGGAAGAAACAAAATTACAATTGTGCAGCTATATTACATTCCACAGTAGCTGAATGCACTTAACCTCATGATCAAGATGTACAGTACATCTCACTATTTGCTCTCATGTTTGTAGGCAATTAATATTCTAGCTAGGTGCATTCAGTGTGTGACTGAATTCACAAATTATGTTATCGACAATAAAATAAATAAATCATGTTTCATACTAAGATACCATGGCTATTTTTTTAGATTAACATTATCCTTGAAAACAGACATAAAACATAATCAAATAGACCAAGAAAAGAATGAAAGAAAATCTCAGAAGGGTTTAAGTATTTGAGATAAAAGACATATAAAGCAACTTTGGATGTAGGGGAAAAAAACCCCACTTGAATAAGAATAGAGAGAAATATTGAACAGGAGCAATACTTTTGTGCTTCAGAGTCTATGTTTCTTCCTTTCAGTGATCCCAGTGAAACCAGTAAGAATTTATACAAATATGTACTGTAAGAGCAACAACAAATGATGCAATAAATGTAATAGGAGAAACCCAAAGATTGCAAGTATGCTCACTATGTGATAAGGTATTTCATTAAAGAATATAATATTTTATACTGGTATTTTATGTAATTCTGTCAACAGTAAAGCAATAATTACAGTGGAGAACATAGAATCAATTTTTCTTACTAATAGTTCACCAATAGGTAAACATTTTCATAAACCACAAAAGAAGTCCTACCATTCATTTTTTGTACTATATATTAGAGTACCTCTACACTACTATACTCTTTAAAAAACTTTGTCACAGTGTAAGTCCCTTCAGTACTTGTATCTCAGCCATGGAATATGCAGTCACAGTGAGATTCCATTTTACTGCCTAAAAATTTAGTTTATAAAATTCTTCTCAGTCACTAGTGCAGTTCTGCAGGGCTCCATTTTAGGGCCAGCGCTCTTCAACATCTCTATAAACAATTTGGATGCAGGACTTGAAGGTGTATGTAACAAAAATTCAGCCCCACATCTCAGACACTGCCACATTAAGGCATTGTCACAATCTTTTCTTAGTGGCCCTAGGTGCCCTCCTTACATAATACTCAAGTTCAACTCAAGATCAACTTCTGCAGGGATGGAACTGCTCAGTGCACGTGCAAAAGAAGATATTTTTTACAAGCGTCCCTTGATTCTCCTAGGGCTGGAATCAGGAGCGATGTCACTTCCACACTGAGGAGAGGAGGACTGGACTGGCCCAGTGAAATCAGCACTTCAGTGAAAATGACAAGTCTTACAATACTGTCCATGAATTGGATTCAGAGCCTGGCAAAGGTATGGAAAAGTATTACCTTCCTCCCTACCCTTCTGAAATAATTTTGCTGGCATTACTCTCAGAGTCAATTATCTGAGCGGGAATCACTGCACAGCTTGCTGGGAAGCTGAGAACCCACAGCCTGGACAATGCCCAGCACCTAAGCTAGTGCCCTGCCTCTGCTGTTTCCTGTTCAGGAAGAGTTTGGCCTTAGGGCAGAGCAGCATTCCAACACCAAATGTGTCCCTTTGTCTGAATAAAGCTTTAGAAATTCACAAAGCAAATATCTGGGGATTACTTGGGTCATCACAACTCTCCGGGCACTTCATTTTACACACTTTGGGACTACTTTTAAATATTTTAGAAGAACGTTCTAGCAATAGTGGAGAAAAAATACATAATCCAAGTTGAAGATAAATCATCCTTGACAATCAGCCTTTTGAAAAAGAAGCACGAATTAATCCAATAATCAATAGACACTGAAGCAGGTATTTTTCTACAAGTCTCTGCCAGAAAGTTATGGAGAACAGGAGGACTCTACAGGACTAAAAACCATGAACAATGATGAAAGACAGGCTGCACTCAGACTAAGTCATCAGCAATACTTTTCAACTTGGCACAAGAAAAATTAGTGGAAGTTTCCTAATTGGCTAAACCACATCTGTCTAACATTTTGACAGAATTAAAAAGAAGTCTGTTGCTGCCACTGTGGCATGTTAATAGAGATCTGATAACTTGCATAATTATAAGTCAGTCATTTTTATATATGTTTCTATGAGAAGGAGCATTTTCATAAGTCTAAAACTTTAAGGTCCTGAATGACAGCTCTTTCCTGAGTGAATTATAAGCAATGTCTCCACTGATTTCACCAGGATGCTTCCTAGTGAGCTGGAATGACAGAATAGTACCCCACAGATATAAATAAATATTCCTGCATATGATAAACAAACAAAAAACAAACAAACAAAAAAAAACACAAAAAAAAGATAAAAACAAAACAAAACAAACAAACAAAAAAAAACCAATAAAAACCCCAAACAAACAAACCAAAAGGAAAAAGTTTTTTCTGGACACTTATTTTCCCCTTCAAATGCATATTTACTCAGTGCAATGCAACATCATGTCAGAGCCAAGCTCAGCCAAACCAGTACATTTATACAGCACCATGCAGGGATATTTGCTGAGGTCTCAGAGAGAATATAACCTCGTTAGAGCAACATTGTGCCTGGGCTAATTAGGCCTGCCTCTCAAGCAAGGCTAATTATTCTCAGTACAGCACCATACTGATACTGCTCTGCTGCTTCTGGGTTCTGGAGCTCGATTATTCAGCAGTAGCTCAGGGATCTACACCCCACACTGTATTCAAAACTATAAACAAATCATGAGAAATGGATGTATCCTTCTGAGATAGCAGCATGATACACTGCACTGTCTCAATTCATCTATCAAGGACATCAAAATGAAGGATTAACATGTTTGTGCACCAAGATCTTCACTTAAGTGGGAAATTCCACCACTAGACCAGTAATTGTAGTACAGAGAAAAGATGGGAACAAATACCCCAGGACTGGAGTCCAGAGTGGTTACAATCATCTCGTTAGGCACATGCCACACCCAGTAGGCCCTAAGAAACAAAACAAAAATTGGTAAGCAAAGGCTAGAGAGAAGCTCCAAACTTCTGTTTTTCTTAGAAGACCAGCTTTGAGTAAAAGCTAGTGCAAAACAAAAAGTTTCTTATTCTGGTGGTATGGCGGGTCTCAAAACTGGAACAGTGCAAACAGAGCTCCTGTGCCGTGGTGGAGCATTGAACACAGTTAACCTGGGGAACTTCAGGATGTCTCACCACAAGTTACAAGGTTTAGGAGAGTTTGCTTTTGCTGCTTCAGATGCTAGAGCTGAGAGCAAATCCACATCAACAAGAGACCTCACAGAGCCCAAACTAAAAACAACAAGAGAGCTGGGATCAGAGCCAGCTGCCCTGGAAACACGTCAGGTCCCAAGTCAGGGTGCAGATGCAGATGGGACTTTGTGCATCAGGTGGATTCAACAGACAGATCTGCACCAAATAGGGAAGAAGGAACAGTCACACAGTATAAAAGGAAATTCTAGGCCTTTACGTAAAATACACATAGAGGAGTCAGCAAAATTTTTGTGCATAAGATGGAAGTTTTGTTATTTATTCAGTGGAGAAGTTTTCTTTGTACCTTAATTCAGCTATCTTCTTATGAAAAAAAAAATCTTCTAAATAAGAAGGTAAGGTGACATCTGTCACATCACCACAGAACTGCACACGTGTTGTTCTCACACATCTCTAAGAAGCAGGCTCAGGAACAAGAATGAAGACTTAATAAACTCCTCCAGGATTTGAGCCCTGCGTTGCTGACACACACTTCTGTGATAAGACTGAATTGCCAAGAGCCGTCTGTTAAAGACAGCGGTTTTGTTCAGTTCTTGTTGTGATGCCAGGTAGCAGCAAATCTAGTGTTCAAAAGAAACTCTAATAGGAAATGTAAAACAATAGAAATGTGAGGCCACTATCAAGATTTGAAAGTACAAGTAATATCTTGAAATGAAAATGAAAGAAAAGAAAAAAAGAAAAGAAACAGAGCTGCGAACCCAGCTTGGTCTCTAGAATTCCAATAGAATTAAACAACCCGTTTTGATGAGGGGAGCACAGGGACAAGGCAGAAAGGCACCATCAATTTAAAGTCAATTTACCTTTGTGGTTATTGGGCCGTAAATGAACACCTCATCTCTAATAGCATAAACAAAGAGTTCATTTGGGGTTTTACTCAATACCTGCCTTTTATAAAACATAGTAGGCAGGAATTTGAAATCTTGGCCAATATATAATAAAATAAGCCACAGAATATCAGGATTAATTTGGTTCCACCCTCTCCTGCTATTCTACCTGTTCATTGTGAATTTTTTTTTTTTTTTTTTGACCCATGAATGGAAGACCACACATCACATTGCCCACGTCTCTCATGGCACAGTTTAACCCCCCTACCAATGCCCAAAACAGCATTTCAACTCCAGTAGAAGAGTGGCAAATGCCATTAAGTCCAGTAGGGATTGGACTATCACAAATAAACACACACAGAGCCATGAAAGAGCATAAACCCTGAGACATTAGGAAACAATGATTTAGGGAACAGAAAGAGGAGAAAACTTCTTCAAAAATAATTAAATCATAAAGAACATTTTAAAACCCCAGCCTATAGAACGGTAAATACTGTTAACAACAGAACATTTCATCTTTAACATGCATATCCATTTTCTACCTCATTTTCAGCAATGCTGATATCTATTCTGTATCAGTTGACAAAATGCAAGGGTTTAGCAACTTAAAGCTTATCCCATCCAACCTCTGCACTTATATCCTGTTTAACATGCTAGGGCCTGATTGTTCCTGATAGAAAGATATCCTATAGCTTGCTAGAGCTGGTGATGTGCCAAGTACTCAGTGACACAGTGATGAATTGCCTTCTCGATTCCTGACAAAATACTCCCTCTGCTGTACAATGCACACTGTTACATAAAGCCCAATGCACAGCTATACATATTTAAACAATCAGCAGGTCCTGGATGTACATAGAATTCATAAACCAGAGAAACAATTCACTCTTCCAGAATGGTCTTGTGAAAATAGAAATAACATTTGTAATCACAGAAATGGAAATTTATTTGTGGCTTAGTTCAAACAAACAGGATGAATACACTACAGTAAAAACTACATGGGTGCCTCAGTCTTAAAGATTATGTATTGGTTTTTTAGTGAATCTTAGAAAATAAACGGTCAGATGTCCTGTTAACAAATATCTAAAAATAAGGAATGTAGAATGAAGGAATTAATTCAGCCACAGCTTTGTTTTGCTTTCCTTGTATTTTACTGCTTATATTAAATACCCAGAATTTGCCTTGATTCAAAACTGCTCATTGTGCTTCTATATGAGAGTAAGGAGGCCAACAAGACTGGAAAGCTTAACAATTCTTATGGGCTGGGAGAAACATTTTGAGATAAATTTTCCATTCAGAAATGATGTGGCATAAAACGACTTGGAAAACCCAAGGCTTTCAGGACACCACACCTGGAACAAACTGAATCAGCTGTGTCAAGTGCACCCCAATGAAGACCTGTTTGTGTCAAGTCAAACCAGACCAGCCTACAGAACTCCTGGAGTGGCATCCACACCATCTGTGTCATGGAGTCTCTGTGCCAAAGAGCATGGAATGACCTCTCCAAGTTTATATCACAAATCTGTTTTAATATTTAACAGGCACAATCTTTCATCTCCCCCCCGGGAGCTGAACATTTCTAGGAGAGCACTATCGTACATGCAGAGCAACAGAATAAACCATCATTACCCATAAACAGAGGTATAATTTTCAGCTTTTAAATAAGTTAAAATTAGTTTTTAAGTGTAGAGATTAAGGTTTTTTTGCATTCAGATAATCCACTAATCTACTTCAATTTATCATAGTAGTCCTGACAAACACTTTCTCTCTGCTCCAGGCTCTGCCACTCATACAATTTCAACTCCTAGAAATGTATTTAAGAAAACAGTAATTGAGGAACAAAATCATCTACATCTCATGTTTTCATTATGTATATTTTGGGTTTATTCCACAGAGGTGTTAAGAAAACTAAGTTCTGAGGTCTAACTTAGGGGATATTGTCATTAAAAATTCAAATTTTTATCTGTCATGAAGACAACTTAAAGAAATTAACCATTCCAGAGTAGAAAGATTAAAACACTGCAGTAAAAAGAATGCTGGCTTATCTGGGAATCTAAAACCAAAGAGAACTTCTTTCCAGAAATTCCATTAAAAGGATTCTTTTTAAATTAAAAGCTAAAGAGAAAATACTTTTAAGTGTACTAAGCAGAACTCAATTGTATGAGGTTTTTTTAAATTTAACATTAATAGTTAATATAAATCCTTTTTACTTCAGAAATGCATCAAGTATATAGAATTATCCAAAGAGCTGTATTCAGAAGAAATTCACTTCATATTTGCCTTGTAGGAAGCAAAATAAACATCATCATTTTCTCACAAACAAGTAAAAACTGCAGCTAGCTGCAGCGTGTGCTAAATTGCATATACAAGGGGGAAAAAAATCTATATGGTTGATACCACAGCTTTGAGTATACACATCATATGGATATATAGCAGGCATAACAACTCCATTCAAAAGAAGGACCAGGGTGTGATTCATAACAGAATCACTCCACAGTCCGTGTTTAAGCAAGCCAGGACAGGCCCTTTGCAGTGTATCAGGATTGCCACGGGATGGCAGAAAGAACACCTGATAATTCACTGCTTTTGTGAATTCCCAAGATGCTGCTGAAAACCTATAACCAGCTGAATCCTCTGCTGCCCGTGTTCTGTTGCACTGCAGAACAAGCGCCCGTTCCACGCAAGGTCTCACCGGCAGAAGCTCACATAACAGTGTGAAAAGCCTGAAACACTGTAAAAATTATGAGTGGTTTTAGTGATACTCATTTCCATCTTATAAGCACTTCAGAGCTACAAAAACCTAGTTGCAATTTATACCTTGTTAGGACAGAAGAATCAGCTGAATTTTTAAGCATTATCAGTTGGTTGGTGTCATGTTGGACACCCCCTTGTGCCAGTCTTGCAGCACAATTACCCTTTGATGCACCTCTGAGCACACAGTCCCACAGATGGAGAACTCTGTCAGGTAAATCTTCAGGCCTCCTGTTCAAGGGATGTGTTGTGTGTACACAATACAAAGAAAAAGCAGGATGCTATGGAGAACAAACCACCAGCACTCTCACATCCAAGCGCTTCTTGCCCTCAGGCAGAAAGTCATCTCGGGAGGTATTTTATTTTTCCTTTTCTTTTCAAGCAGTTTACTACCACTAACAGGTATTCAAGAGATGCAGAGTAACTTGGAGACAGTCACTTGATAAGAGCCTGAACTAAGGGGACATGTGTCCTTAAAGAAGAGTTGGCTTACATGGGACATGTTTGCTCCGTAGTTTGTACATTCTCCTCATGGTCACAAACAGCCTCGGGATGAGCAGAAGTGGCTCTTTCCCTGCTCTTTACTTACAGCACTGGGACAGGGGGCCTCCAGGATGCTGCAGTGTGTCTCCATCCACGGCAACCTGATGCTCTACAGGGGAAAGTTTGGGAAAAAAACCTATGGGAGACTTCTAAAGTTCACAAAAAGTAGCCACACCTTTGTTTTTTTAAGCAGAGATTATTGGATCATACTTTTATCTTTTCACTGTAGCAAGCCAAGGAGAGAAAATTTTCATCACAGACCCTGCGGGAGATTTTAGACACAGTTTTTTCCCCTTGGAAAGGAATATTACAAGATTTCATCTCAGTGCGTTTGATCCTCACTGAAATTATGAAGGGATTTTTTTTTTTTTTAGGATGGATAAAGTTTGTTGAAACAACAGTTGAGACTCACTTCTTTCTTGCTGCACCAAGTATTAGCCTGTATTTAATTTAATTTCTATCTTTTCCCCTTGTTCTCTATGTACAAAATCAAAGACTTTTCACATTTAAATTGCTATATCTCTTTCCTCCTGAAAAAAAAAGACAAGGAAGTAACTGATATTGCAGACAATATCTCTTCTTTGGCTGAGAAGAAAACTGCTGCTTGCTGGAAGAAATTATATTGGTTTCAGAATACTGATAAGAACAAAGAATAGCTTTTTCCTAGGTTTTGGACAAGGATTCAGCAAGTTCAGTCAAATGAACAATTCTTGCATTTCAGCTAATCCAAAGGAACCAAAGTGCTGTTTCTACTACTGAACTTGAGAAAAATGTTAACCATGGCCCCAGTCCAGTCCCTCCTGCAGTATTTGGAGTGTTACGTATTCCCAGTTGTTTTGCAACAGACTTGCTAGATATGTTTGGCTGCTACTAAGAATATTTTTCCCCAGCAGAAAATCCATTTCTGGATTTAACCAGATGGAATTAATGAAAGCCTCCAGAGCAGCTTTTATTTTTCCAGGCTCTACTTGTTTCCTCTTGCTTTTTCCTTGGAAAGTACTGCACTCTGCTCTCTGCTTTAATAAGGCACTGACTTAACCAGTGTGAAGCAACACAACAGCAGTCTGAAACTAATTCCAGTGTCATCCATCCCCTCCCCTGACATACGAAGATGACACCTCGTGGCAGGTCCTCCTTTAGCAATGTCTTTTAAGAGTGATACATGATTGCAATTTCCTTCCATTTTCTGGGACTGCCAGCATAACAGCAAGCCTGGGGACTTTTTGGGTTTGCTGATACTTTTGATGATAACAGATTTACATCTTTAACACTTACAGTAATATTGGACAGTATGGTAGGAAAGTGCCCAATTTTGACTTGTTCTGCAATTCTGTCTAGAACTGTGTCTTCATTGTAGGCAGCACCACTGGCAAAGCTATTGATTTTTCATCATTGCAAGCCCTAGTTTTGTTATCTAACTAGGCTTGAGAGTTGCTACATTTGGTTAAATAAACACATCCTGGATACCAGCTGGCCCTTTGGGATCTGCAGCTACACAGTACCATGCAGACCTTTGATGGTACAGCCATTTCTACAACCCGAACCCTGTGGGATATTCATTTCTCCCTCTTCTTT
>VZTE01000432.1:1963557-2075374 GCA_013397775.1 Eulacestoma nigropectus | reverse complement strand
CCTTCAATAAAAGATAGTGCATTTCAATTGACTTTTTAAAAAAAATTCTTTTTTGATTTGCTGGATCAGGGGGGTACACAAATGGGCAATGTGAACTGCTTCTTCCTTTTCTCCTTCAGCGAAACTTTGAAATTTCAGATTGCCCTAAAAACAGCAGTAGAGTCAATACACTGGCTCTGGAAACAGTATCTTTGCTAACTGCTTTTTAACCATGTTTTATTCATAATTCAGTGAGGGTTTAGATTTGCATTTGAGCAGTCTCGCATGCTTCTTAATGGTTTCGCAATCGAAACGTCTTGCTTTTCTGTTACCTGCCGTTGATTGCTTCAAGGCGGTTTAATTTATTTAGTGACTTTGAAGACAGCCCATAACATTAAATAAGTTTTCATGTTGAGCCCAACATAAATTTGTCCTAAAAATAAACATGAAAGGAAAAGCATCGCAGAAGTACATCACACACGGGAGCAGCTCTCTTAAAATTATAACTGTATCGTGAGCATGGATGAATCAAGAACAATTGTAACACCTCTCCACTGAGCGTGTCACATACCCTTTCTTTCTGCCATCTCACATGAATCAAGAATAATTCAGTCCTTACATTGTGACAGGTGGAGAAAAATATCACTTTGAAGTGAATTTCCAAATATCACTTTGAGTTTCATTTCAGAAAGATAGGTGGTAGATATTTCAGCAAGGTTCTGCTTAACTCACTCTGTCAAGAGAGTGGGACTACTGTAAAGAAGCACAAGGCAAATCAATTCTGAAGTCTGAAAAATACCCAAAACCCTTCTGTTCACATCAACTTTCAAAAGTCTTGCTCTAGCTTTTCATCTGTATGAGACACTGAAAACTTTTCTAAACATTTTCTCTGATGTTAGCACTTTTCAGAATGTAACTCACTTCACGCTATAAATTAAAGATAATGCTCAGCACCTTTACCATCAAAAGGTAGTAGATACAAATCTGCTGGATTCTAACATTTCAGGCCTCATTATGGGTTCTCCCTGACCCTCAAAGCTCTGAAATATCCTAATTTAACAACCTACCAGTAAACACGAGATAACCTTTGCATTTGTTTATTCAACTTTTCACACAAGAAAATATCACAGAAGAAAAACTGAGCCTAAAGCTAGAAGCATGTCTAAAACAATAAAATAGAATAAAATAGACCCACCTTAGTGCAATTTAAATATGCAACTGAATTTTCACTTTTCATTTTAAAATTTTTGAAGACAATTTCATGGAGCAAGTTGGAAGAGGTAGTCCAAAACCATGTTCTTTAATATCATACACTGCATACCTCACACTTTGATTAACTCCAAATAAGAACTTTACAAGAAAAATACAGGTAGTGATCTTACATAAATATACCAAAAAATGACCTTTCAGTATTAAATCCAACAGTCTGCTGCAAAGTTCTTCACATCAGTTGTCTTTTCAATGACCAGCAATGAGTTTCAGAATAAACACCCTTCAAAGATTATTGGGATGACATTGTTTTAAGCAAACCAATTACTATATATGAGTTTATCTACTATCTACTAGTTACAATAAATACTGCTGCATTTATCCTCACTGTGTTCACAATTTAAAACCCATTTTCATAACTACAGTGGTTGAGAGAAATCATGGTAATGGAAATTTTGATTTCAGAACACAAGATGGCAGCCTCCAAAAGGGAATAGGAAGTCATCCCAAATCACTTCCAATAATTATGGACCACAGTGACTGCAAGAGCTCAAGCTTTATCATCCCCTTCATAGGCATTCATCACTGAAATCATTTTAAAAAGACAGGAAGTAAATATGGAGCTAAAATATATTCATTAAGGGAAAGGCATATTAAAAGTAGCTTATGGGAAATATTTTGCACATTTCCATCTATGACTTCTCAAAAGGTTTTGCTTCCAAAGGCAAAAATTCATATCAGTATTCCACAACCAAAACTGACAGGTAAAATTTACTAATACATGCATGTAAGATCATCCAAGAATGAATCCCAGATCTGCCATGTAAAAAAGATAATTCAATAAATGCTTCTTCCCATAAACAGTCCAATTTTATAAGTTATGATTAAATCCAGATTTACAGGGAAGCAGCTAAAAGCCAGATTTCAGTTACAAAGCTGGATAAAACTAATCCCCAATAAACTTCATTGACATTGCTGATTACCTGAGACTATGCTCAGGTATGCTATAAACTAGCACAGTTCACTTTCCTCCTTAAACCATATGTAAAATATTTGCATGTAAACTCCACGGATGGGCTTCATCTTCTGTAACTTCTACCTACCGAAGTCAGACAAGTTTTTTCAGACCCTCATGTTCCAGAGAAGATTAAATTACAAGCATTACAAGGAAACTTGGGGAAATGAGAACTTAAACAGCTATTTTTTTACCTTCTTTAACCTCCATCCAGCTTATTTACACAGTGCTGTCTCAGCCATAGGTCGTATATACGATCCCACAACAAAGCACAAGTAACTATTAATGATGTTACATTTGCATTCATATCACAGTAATAATAATGACATAATTATGTCCTAATAAGTCGAAATATCTTTAAAATAAATGTGACTAAGTCATAGCAAAATTATATTATAAAAGCTTCTCAGCTGTTTTTCATCTTCTTAAGCAATGCATATTCCAACACTAACAAACCTATACAGCACAAAATTAATTACCCTAATGGCTAATTAATAAAGAATAGATACTTTCCACCTCAAAGAGAAGTGACACTTTCCCATTCTTTTGTAATCAAAGCTTTTACTCCCCTTTCTTTCCAGAGGCAAAGTCCTTTCCTTCAAAATTAACCACTAAATCCTCGTCCAAAGGCACCTATTGCCACCCACTGCCTGAAGGAGAAGCTTAGAGTTGTTTAGGCTAAATACCTAAGCCTCTGAGTTGCTAAAACTAGGTAAAAATAACCCCATAATCAAGGTAGAGCATCCAACTGGATAGGTCCTGTGGTGACAATACAGAATACAAATGTCAGTGACTAGAAAATTAGATTTACTGTACTCACATGAGACATCAGTTTAGAATACACAAGGAAGACATTACAACAGCAACAGGAACCCTACAAGAACCACTTTATCTGGAAGGTTTCTATACTTCCCCCACAAGCCATGTGATATCTCAAATGAATTGCAATGTGAAAGACCAAAGCCACAGAAAACTTTCTCATGAAGTTTAAAGACAATTTAAAGCTCGAGGCTGGGATGCAAGAGGAGTGTGTAGGCAGGCAAACCCTTTGCAAGAGCAAGGCCTGCAGAATGCTGCAGTGAGACTTGTCACTAATGTGACAGATGGCAAAGCACAGCGCACACTCGTGTTCTGGCACACTGCAGGCACTGCCTATCATTTGGTCGCACCTGTGTCTTTCTCTACTCAAAGATTAAAGTCCTGGGAAGCTGAACATATTTTGCTTCCATTTTTTGTCTCTTCCACACAGTTCCACTGGCTCTTGATTCTCTGAGGTCTCCACCCAGGCCAGCTGGCAGCTCAGGGAAAATAGGATGTACATTCAGACCTCAGGAGAGCAGCCAGCCCATCACCCACCTCCAGGCAGATGCAAAAATCCCTAATCCATTCCTATAGGCTATGTCTCACTAGGAATCTATTTGCATACTCATTGTCTCAAGCTTTGGACATTTATCCTGGTTCCTCCACTTGATACCCTGTGATGTAGCTTAAACTACAAGATTTTGTTCTCACTATAGGGAAGCCTTTTTTCTTCCCTCTCAGGCTTTTCTTTTTCGTATCACTGATTCTTTCACTGGTATTTCTTCACATCATTTCTACATTGCTCAAGCAGATCCCTTCCAGCGCCAAAACAGCATTGCTCCAGAATAAGCCTCCCCAAAGCACTGACTGAAGTAGAAGGACTATCTCCCATACATCCACCATAACACTCCCTGTTAAACATACCTTTGGGATGCTTAATATTTGTGCAACAGGAAAAGAGGACCGATTGCAGCACAGTTGGCAATGCACTTTACATCCCAGAGTGTTTCCTCCTTCTTAGTTAGTCTTGCCCCTTCCTTTGGGCTATTTGTCCGAATATTTTCTAAGTCATTTTGGATTTCAGGTGTGTCCTTTCACATGTTGACGGGCCCTCCTGTACCTCACCAGCAGATTCCATAAGCACGCTCTCAGGTGTATCGCGCAAATCATCGCAAAAATGTCGAAAAGCACCAGATAAACATCTCCAACCAAGCAGAAGTTGCTGGTCAGCGACTGCCCCCAGGAAGACATTTACTCAAATCACAGCATGAAAGGACACTGCAGGCAAAACCAGGTGACCCTGCTGCCCATGGGGTCTCCACCAGTAGCAGGTCCCCTCATGGAGTGGTTTTGCACCATTAATGACACACACACCAGGTTAAGGACTTTCACACAGACAGTATCTCTACAACTTCCTTGTGAGAATCTAAGTCTCAAAAACCTCAAACCCATGATTTAATCATGTTTAAATATGCTTAGCCTATTCAAAGGATAAAATTAGGCCATATGAAATACTTTTGGGGGTTTTTTTGGCAAATCCTTCTTATCCACTTGTTACTCACCTTTTTTCTTTTTTTTTTAACCAGGTAGAGCAAACAGATGAAGCACCCTTACTGTAGCTTTTTCCCAGAAATTTAGGTTATTTTTTTCTGGAGCCTTTCTATGACTTCTCCAAAATTGCTGGTCTAAGAGTGTATTGAATAAATTTCACTGCAAAGTACCTGGCAATAAAGCAAAGCAATCTCAAATTATCTCGCTCAAATAGTTTCTGGCTTTTGCTGCTACCCAGTTCCAGCAGTGTTGTTACTCCTCTGCTGCTTGCACCAACTATGCAGAGCTAATCTTTTTTGCAGACATAGTATTGAAGGAGGGAGAGCTAACAATTTTTGTCTTCACAATAAACTTCCATTTTTATCTCTACACTGGATAGCAAAACAACTTTGCATTAGTCCATGCAGCAATGTATGAAGTAAGTAGTAAATATTTTCATTTAATCTCATTTTTTTCAACTATTCACAATTTTATTGCATTGAAAGGTTTTATTTGTTTGTTTAGCTTTGCTTTTATTCCTAATGAGAAAGAGTACCCTTAGATAGGTTGGAAAAAAATAGATAGAAAAGCTCTGGATGATCTACCAGAATCTCACATCCCTGCTACTGCAGATGCTGCACAGGCTGTTCACAACAGAAGATAAAGGTTAGAGCAAAATCAGGTTGATGTACAAACCTGCACAAGGAAAACAGGCAGAAACAGAAGCTGAAGACAGTGTTGTGGAAAGCATCTGAGCTCTGACTGTGGGAAACAATCAATAACCCTGAGAAGGAGCAATACTGCTGAAAAATATAACAGTAACAACAACAACAAACCATCTCAGGAGCTGAGGAGTGCAGCGTGACTGCCAATAGCAACTTGGTTTTGAAAGCATCTCTGCATTTGCTCTGTTTTAGAGGATATTGTCAGCATTGCTCCCTATGTCAGCATGATTAAAAAAAATTTCCCAAACAAACAAACTAGACTTCACCCCTTCTGTCTTCCTGTTCTACAAAATGGTCATATAATTTTTTATATATTTCAGGGTTTGGTAAACATTTCAGTAACAGAAGATGGTGTTAGTAGAGCACTGCCACCTTCACTGCTTTTCTCTCCACAAAAATACTTTGATTTCATACTAGGAAACATGTTTCAGACAAAACCTAAGTTTGGATGGGGTTTCCATAAAAAATTTCACATTTCAAACACAATCTTTGGCATGAAGACTTAGAAAAATGGAAGGAGGAAGGTGTATTTACAGTACTGTTTTATTTCACAAGACATATGTTTTTGCAGCAAATCTTTGCTTCACGCTCACTGAACACACTTTGGTTTCCACAGAGGAGTGCACACATTCATCTTTTTCTTGGAAATAAGCACTAGTGGCTTTTAAGTCCTGACACTGGACCAGAGGTCTTCCAAGAGAAAGCACCTCGTGGAATCTGTGCAAGCCTGCTTGTCAGATTTGCAAATCAAGTGTTTTGCTTGGTAGATCTGCTCCAATTGCACCACATTATGTGCAAACATAAACACAGCCAGAATCTAGCTGAGAAACATTTTGTCTTCCTTCAAAATCTATAATCACATTTACACAGTCTTTTTCTCTTTCCTTTGCAAGAAAACATTCTGTCATACCAAATGTTCCCACACTATTGATATTTACTTGTTCTGTGAGTTTTGTTCTCTCCAGAATGGTAAAGTTCCTTGCTAATTAGCATCTCCTCATACCAAACACTTTCTTTCTTAGATTCAGTCACACTTTCTGTCTCCCTCTTGTGGGAGAAGGACTGAGGTTATACAGGAGAGTGCAGGACAATATTTGAACCTAATGCCCCTTTTCACACTGTCTGGTTCGAGTGCAGTAATCCTGTTTGTTCACATTTCAGCACAGGAACTATCAGCAGTGTGAGCACTAAGCTGTAGCACACAGCTCTGTCCCACACCAGGGCCCCAGGCTAAGGTCAAGGAACAGGTAGGATAAATGGAAGAACAACCCAGCACGACTGTTACAAACACACTGTTTCCACAACAGTCACTCCAGCCTGCACAGACGTATCCTCAGGGGTTGTGGCACAGACCAGATGGCTTTCCATTCACATTTCCTGCTGTTCTTATCACATGGCTATCCTTACAAGGATTTATTGCAGAGTAACAAATGCACCTATGTTTCTGAATAAACTCCCAAAAATGTTTTAATATTCCTGCTAAACACAGCCCTACATTACAAATGTAAGGCTTCGTTCTTTGCAAAGAAAGAGAGCAAGAGGTGAAAGAGAGAATAACAAGGTACTAGAGAGATGCTAAGAGATTTCCTTCCATCAGCGCAAACCGTGGATGACAATAGGGATGGAACTACTCTTGACCTACTTTTGTCAGAAAATAAGAATGAAATTCTGTCACGTACTTTGCTGTACAGAGATGAGGTGCTGGAATAAACACGTAGGATGAGAAGGAGTAAGGCATAAGCCTGGTAACATCATCAGAACCAGGATTCAAAAAGACAATTATGCTTGAGGTGTCACAGGCAGGCATGACAGGGTGAGAGAGACAGCAGGTGATATTTTGACTTTGCTGAAATCAGGAGGATTTATGCATCAATCTGATTCGAGGTGTTGTGCTTCAGCATTTCCACAGAGTAAATCTCATGGACTAAAATGCATTGTTTGCTATTTTTATGACAGATCACCAACCCAACTTAGTATGGGAGACTTAAATACTTCGTATTATAAAGCTTCTGTGCTACTATTCAAAAGCTTATTTTGCAAATAAATTGAGGTCAAGCCCCTACAAACCATACAATGTTGTACATGCTAAAACCTGGATATCATAGCATCTCCTATGTGATACATACGCCTTGTAAAGTGAATTACAAATATTTTCAGAAATTACACATCTGCTCTAAAAATGTCAGATCTTGCTGACACTAGGAAAAGCACAGGAAGCGTTATGGGAGCAGTGTGCCACAGATGAAAATTCTCCAATGAGTATGTTTTGATTAATGCTGCTGCTGCTGCATTCACTAATGAATGACAGGCAAGGTCATAAGTAATTTCAGTAGGCCTGTATACCACAACCTCTGTATAAAGCAAGCCCCATACTTTCAGGAGTTTTTCCCAGAGATTTACTAAAATACTTCAGAAACCAGTAGTATCCATAAAGCTGTGGAATTTACCTCAGATATTTGGTTACATAAAGTCATAAGGAATCATACCTCATATTTTCATATGAAACATCAAGATATCTTAAAAGTCTCAGAGTTATTAAACTCATTTTTCTTTCTACAGTACATCATCTTACTTGCAAAATCTTAAGAGCTAAAGTGAAATGTTCAGCTTTAAACCAATGAAACAAAACAGTCTAAGGATAGGGACTACCTGGCAAAGCTGGACCCTTATGTTACTTTGCCTGCTGAGACAAGCCTAATTAAAATGTGTCTGCAAAAACTCTCTACTACTTTTTATTTGAAAAGTAAATTATAAAACACCAGAAATCCATAAGTTACTTGTACCTTCCTGCCACTCAGACAAACCCCATTTATACAAGACTTAACCCTGCATATTAGGTAAGATGAGCAGCTAGGAATTTGTAGTTTTATCTACATTTCACAAGGTTAAATCCCCATAAGAGAATACCAGTTTCATACTGTAGCTTAACCAAGTCCACAACAGCATGGTTAACTATTTGAACTCCCTACATATTCTTCACTCTCACGCTAAAATTCACCTCAATGCATTAACAGCTGAGAATTATTTCTGTCACATTAGCTCTGAACCACTCCAGCTTGTTTGTAACAGATGTTATTAGTTTGTAACAGATGTTATTACCAGCTAAAGAAGAGCTCTACCTCCAAACTGCCCTCTCCCAGCAGTCAGCATGAAACACACAATGAATAAATTTCTCTCTTTAGCCAACAGTTTTATTTACCACTATTCTAAGCAGCTTAAGAATGCTCAAAGTTGCTTACTTTTCAGACATATTCAGTGCCACCTGATTTTATTAGGGTCTATATCAGCTGCAACTTCTGCTTTTAATCTCAACCACTCCTATTTGCATAGCTAAACAGAAACAGACTGCTGCAGAGGAGGGAAGGAGGAAATAATGCATTTTATGCATTTAATACCTGGCCATCTGGTACCTCAGAAATGTGTTCAACTTCAAAACAGCAAGAAAAATAAAATGAGGCAGCCAAAAGAGGCTTTGCTGAAGCAAAAATGCATTTATTTATAAAAATGGCAATTGGCAGCTGATGCAGAGGATACATACAGAAATCCAATTGCTAATGCACAGGGACTGGATGAATAGAAACGCCATAGGTAAGCAGTAGCAACGGAAATTAGAAGAAAGTCTCTGTCCATGCCATCCCTATCTAAATGATTTTTTTCCTAATTTTCTCGAAGAGAGGGAAGAAAACTGAATTCTTAAGATGTTTCCCTTCACCTAGAGAAGAAAATATGAGAAATGCACTAATGCAGCTTCAGTGTTCTCAACATTTGGTGGATGTCTCAGCAGAAACAGAGAGAGTAGGTGAAATTTCTCACTAGCAGACTACATGACTGCACTACTGGAGAGAGAGGGATCCATTTTAGTTTGACCAAAAACCATAAGTCATGTACAGACAAATGGGTTTATCTGTAGAGAAAGGTGGTGATTGCATGACAGAAAGAACTGTAGCTGGAGAAGGCCCTTCACAGCTTTCAGCAAACTCCTGAAGTTCTCTGAAGCCCTCCCTTTTTTGCCCCCTGAAGGATGCATGGGACAAAAAAGAACCAAGCTGTGTTTGATATGAAGCCACGAGTTTCATGATAGCTGCAAGGGACCTATAATTATCCAATTTCCCTATGTTAATGATTTTTAAATAAAAATGGCTTTGAATTTTTTTTCAGCTGTCATCTGCACTAGTCACACAGAAAAATCAGTAACAGATGTCAAAATGGCAAAACCAGAGTGGTGCTACTATAACTGCTTGGGGCAGAAATTATGAAGCAGTACAGGGTGATTCTGGAGATAAAGGTAAAATTTGTAGAATGTAATTTAGATTAGTTACTGGTTTTAATAAAATAATACTATTTGTTATGCGAGTTCACCCAGATTAGGAAGCCTTTTGAAACTTGTAATTTTTACCAGACATGCCAAAATATTTTGCTGCTCTCAAACCCAAGTCCTGTAACATTTCAAGATGAGAATCTCAGTTTTTACTGTCAAGTAAGTTCATACCTTACTTAGTTGTTTAGAAATTGTATTGAAAACGAAAACTCTCAGAGAAAGGCAAAGCACCAGCATACAACCTTTTCTACCACAAAATATTTTATTAAAAGACATTGCCTTAGTGTTTAACTCTTTAAGTTCATTGTAAATGATAAAACTTGACTAGACATAATGAAAATACAGAGTCCAAGTAACACCGTTAGTGCTGTGAAGCAGGTACTAACCTTTGCCAATGCTGAATGCAAAACAAAGATAAGTCAACATTCTCTTTCCAGTTTTTTTGCACTTTGTAGACATCCACATTTCTCTAGGCATATATTTGTATGTATACATACACTACTGAACAGCATTTTATAGGTTTCTAATGCTTTACAATCAATTACACCAAAAAAAGGGAAAAAAGTCAAGAACATTAAGTACAAAGTAAAAGAGAACTACCACAAGCTCGCTGGAAGCAGAATGCAGCAGGACACTTTGGGCTGTTTATTTATATAAAAGCATGTGACAGCAATAGAGAAATACCCTCAGCAGCTTGTTCTGGCAGGAAATAAGGGCTTTTCAAGACCTATCAAAGGAGCTATGGGTGCAAAAGACGGCAAAATGGCAAAGGTCCTGATTTCTTCCTAAGAGAAATCCAGTGAAGACTGGATTCTGCAAAGACTAATTTCATTGTGCCTAGAGATCTGGCAGGTAGATAAATCACAAGGCCTTCAAAATAAATCCCTTTAGAAGCCAAGTTAGTAAGCAGGAATACAAAAATAGCAAGAATACATTGGGAAAAAAGTCAGAAAGATGGCAGTGTAGCATATAACATAAAGGAACAGATAAAAAGGACATGCTATAAAGACACAAAAATAGTATGAAAAGTCATGAAAAAGATGGTTCAATCCTTCCCAGTTTCTCTTTCTGTGGTTGCTAGATCACCTAGAGCTCCCTCAGAAGACAGTCCATATATATCAGTAATGAAAAGTGACAAGGGGTAATGGTTCTAAACTAAAAGAGGATAGATTTAGACTAGGTATAAAATAGAATTTTTTTACAATGAGGGTGGTGAAACACTGGCACAGATTGGCCAGGGAGGTGGTAGATGCCCCATCCCAGAAAGGTCAGGTTGGATGGGGCAACCTGATCTGATTGAAGATGTCCCTGCTCATTGCAGGGGGGTTAGACAAAATGAGCTTTAAAGGTCCCTTCCAACCCAAACCTTTATATGATGAAAATTAACCATGTGGACTTTGAAAATATTTGTACAATTTTCTGGGTGGAAAAAATGGAAAAAGATAAAAAATAAAATCCTGCACTTGGTTCACAAAGAAGAGCCATCATAGTTATATCACATGAAAAATACATGGATTGTTTTTAAATGATTAGGCAATGCATGGATCTCTCTGGGACTTTTTTTATAAAAATAAGTACATTGAAAACAAGAATTGCATGTTACTCAGGAGAATTACAAATAGATCACCATGAGAAAACACTCAAACTACTTCAGCTTCATTTTTCATTAGAAAGAGAACTGTGACCAGGCAATTAATCACTACACACTACGAAAAAGAAGAAAATGGAAGCTAAAATAAGTGAGCATTTAACCAAATTCTACATTTTCAAATCACAGGCCTGATGAAATTAATTTTTAGAAAGCACACTAAAGGAAATTTAGAGCACTTAATACTTAAGAGGACTTGTGGGAAAGAAATGTAGCTCAAGCAGATTGGAAAAAGCAAATCAAAATACTTCTCTTCAGAATGAGAGAAAATTGAAAGTTTTGGGAAATATTAACTACTAGGTTTAAGCTGAAGTCTCAGAAAAACACTGGAGCAAATAAAAAGCACCCAGAAGATAAGACAAGTTACATAAGTATTGTCAACATAGATTTTTAAATAACAGATTACTGAATCAAGCTGATTTTCTCCATGACAGATAAGAGCCCTTGTGTGAAGGAACAAGTCAGTAGATGTCTTATTTCACCTTAGCAGGGCTTTTGGTACCATCTCACATGACACTCTCATTAGCAAGTCTAAATGAACCCTCTAAAATTGGTAAAACTATTTTGAAAAACATATTTAGACCTAGCAATGGATAAATGTCAAAACAGGATGGCAGAAAAGGCTGTATCAAGGAGGATTGTGAGGTGGGACTGTCCTGGGTCTAGTAGTATTTATTGAGTAATTTCATTAATCATTTAGATGATGGAACCTAGTGAATGCTTATCAAACGCGACGTTTCTCTGCACACAACACAGGGCCTGCAGCTTCTTTCAAGCCCCTAGAAAAGAGGATTAAGATCAAAATAATCTTGTCAAATTGGAAAAATGGCATAATAAAAAGGACATGATTCAGAAGGGACAAATTTGAGATGCTATGCCTGTACCTAGGTAGAAATGATCAGCTGTACAAGATACATAATAGGCATCTTGAATCTTCCTGATGAGAAATTTAGGAATTTTAATGGACTACCTACATGAGCCATCATTATCACACCTTTACAAAGCATAAGGTTTAGTAAAACAGTACTTTTCTTAAACACATTAGGACTCTTGTTACAAGTCCTAATGTATTTAAATTTGTAAAATATTTAGAAATTCTTGGATGGAAAATAAATCACAAGTTTATAATAATTTTATACATTCTTTGTGAAAGACTTTTTTCTTCCACAACACAAAAATATCAGGTTCATGTGAGGCAGAGAATCATATAATTATGTAAAACTATCAGTCAGGGATGAATCATCACCAAAACAAGGTCTGACAATCTCTTTTCACAAGTAGATAGAGAAGCAGCTAGTAGCCATCTGGAAGCAGCAATTTCAGATGCTCACTTGATAACTCAAATCAAGTACAAGACTTACTTTCCCACCTTTGGAGCAGCAATGCCATCCTCAGATCCACATTACAAACAGAGCACGAGCATACTTGCTTATCACAAGAAATGCTTCCAGTTGGATAGCTGTAGCTTTAAAAATTTGAGCAAAACTCAAGAGATCAAAGATTTAATAACCTTCTTCATAACAAACCAAGCGACAGTGGATCCCTCCTGTTGTTACAATTATCACGCTCCTAAATACATATCTGTGGCTTTCATGAGAGGTCCCGTACCTGAATTATTTTTTCTACAGTGAATTTTTATTCTGTTAAGTAGCTAATGATTACAATTTTACACAGATACCTGTGAATTAATGGTTTGGTTTTTACTTAGGACAGACACTAAGGGAGTGGCAAAAGTGACAAAACTAGTCCTCCTCATGTCTTTAGTTTCTACAGCCAGTGTTCCTTCCAGCTGCCTATCTATAAAATTACAACTCCCAGGACTCTTTAAGAGAGAAAGGTTTTTGCAGAGAAAATATTTAGTCATGGGGATAAAAGATGCCAAAATCTCAATAAATGTGCTAAATTTTTTATCACACCAAAATAACAAATGCAAGCTTGTATCTAGAATTTTTAAAACTCCTTTTGGTTATTTAATGATCATACATATACAGGACATCTCTAACCCGTTTCTAATTTCTGGCCTTTGCTGACTTTGAATCACACATGCAGATACATTAGTACACACACACAGAGCAACCTGAAGCAAAGGCAAATGATAGATGAGCTGTGAGGCCATATTGATTCCCTCTGCTGTAATGCAAGTCAGGAGTGAAGTGCAGCATCCTTATTAGAGATGCTGTCCATTAACTTTTCCTTGCTCTACAAGTCCTTAATTATAACATATTAGCAGTGTATGCCTGAGTGAGCACTGCTCTAATTTGAAACTGAAACAATGCTTGCATCCCACTGCGAGCAATATTAATTAACATCTTTCTTCTGTTTTCCCTAAACTCTCCTCCTGACATTTCTAGGTAAAGTTAAATAAAAATATATGTCAATATGTAAAAGCTGGCTATCAGCAAATACGTCAGGTAACTGAAGTACTGGATGTTGAACGTCAATTAAAATAGTTTCCCTTTGGAAACTGCGTGTGTTTATCCCTAATATATCATATTATGGTCTTTGTTAATAACAGTGATCATAGCAGGCAGTCGTTGCACATTTGACAATTTGATAATACTCACAAAAGATATATAAAGATATATGCATGCATCCTGGGATCTTAAGTAAGGTAAGAACTCATTTGTCCATTTATTGATATACCAGCTAAGGCAAAAAAAGAAATACATAATTAAAAAATTGAAAATTGAAGTGGTCCATTACTGTTCTGATGACAACCAGATTAAGCAAAGTCCGACTGTGAGATGCAAAATTCAAATTATGTCAAATTAAATGTTTTCTAGAAGTGCCCCATATTTGAGAGAATACATCAGTTGGCCTTGAAGTTTTTTGTTCTTTTTTATGAATTTTCTTTTTTTTTCAGCTACCTGGATAAAAGATCTCAAAAATATAAAAAGGCCATGCTGAACCACCTTCTAAAAACATTTTTTCCATCAGAAGTATTATATTCCTATGTAGCATATAACAAATACAAGCATATCAATCAACAGCAAAGGCCACTTCTGGCTTCTTTTTTTTCTGCTGTCTGAAAACCAAGACAGTAGGTTTTTTTAATGGGGCACCCTTCTATAGAAAACAGGTTCTTTGTAATATAATTAGCTAGTTGAAAACATAGGGGTAGTACAAGAAAATAGGTTCTGATCACCTTTAACAAGAGGAACTCAATTTGTAATTTAACTGCCCCAGTGTAACTTAATATAACTTGGCAATACATTTTCAATTAACATGTAAGTACATTAAACTCACGTAAAATTCAAAGAGCAAGAAACTGGATTAATACATAAATATAGTTCAAGATCTTGGAGACATTCCCACACTATGCAGAAACAGAGCCTTGTGTGTTACCTGCTATTGAGCACGTACTTCAATTCCTTACGATAATTTAGTAAACTAACAGATTTCCCTCATTTCTTGTGTAAGATATCTGCAAAAGGATGCAAATTTATTACAGCCAGTCACACACACTGGCTCATCACTCCCAGCTGCAAGGTGTCACACAACCAGCTCCCAGTTCCAGTACTGGCTAAGATGACAACGTCACCAAACTGCAGGTGGCTGAATGTCCATTGATCTTCCATTACCAAATGAATATCACCCAAGACTACTTACACTCACCTTCTTAAGGGGCAAAGGGATATGATCACCTGTAATCCCTGAGATACAAGAGGTGGTTCTATCTTATCCAGGCACAATTCCAGCTTTTGTGGCTTCACCTGTCCTCGAAACTCAAGTCCCAAGTGTAAGATTGTGGTTTAGTGTCCAGTGGCTTCAAAGAAGCCACATCCACCAAATCCTGGTGGTTTACAGGCCAAACCATTATCAACTACAGCAAATGAAAGAAGAAATGCAATACCTAAACATTGACTGGAGGTGATTTTTTAAAAACAGGATGTGACAGAGATTCTGAGCAGATCCTGGTACAGTGCCAAGCAAGTTTTAATGGAACAATTCCAGTGAGAGTTCGGGTTTTTCTCATTGTGAGGGCTATTTCTGTTTTACTTTCTATTACAAATGCATGATAATTCTTGTGTTTATGTGACAGAGAAGCAGATTCTTGGTAGAAGACAAGTGGCAGAGCTCACTAAGCCCCAAAAGCTTGGGGCACTTGTAGGGGAGAGGCTACAGGGATTTGGACCTTCATGTAACACAGTTTCTTAAGTGTTTTCTGACCACTGGTGGAAGAGCACTGCTAATGTACAAAGTACCATGAAAAAAACAAATTGAAACTCGAGTCACTCCTTACAATACAAAGTAGGCCTCATTCATTTAAACTGATAAACCAAGAACTTAATGGAGTCTGACATTCTATTAATTACTGGTGGTAAGAAAAAGGGAAATGTCTTACAAAGCAGCATTCTTTGAATCACAGCAACAGGACTATAAAAACTATTGTATAGGCTTTGAGAAAGGGTGTGAGAATGTAGTTGAATAAAAATGGAAAATATTAAAAATAAACAGAATCTGGTTAATACTCTGCTAAACACCTATGGAGAGTTATGATAGCAGCAAGTTCTACAGATAATTGCTGCAGTATTTAAGGTTAAATCCAGCCACTTTCAAAACATAAAATGATTCAAACTAGCCAGAAATGTCAAACAGCTTTCCACAGAATACTTCAGTATTTGCACAACAAATTTTCAACAAACCCACTTACAAGTAGGTGCAATTCCCACAATACTGATGTCAATGTATTTAGTATAAAGCCCAATGATTCATAAACAAATGTGCTACTAGGTGTCTTAATTGCTGCCCTTTTAACTAAAACTAAGAAAAGATTTTTGAATCAGATATAAACATTCACCAAAAACCAAATCAGTCTGCTGTGTAATCCCAAAATAAGGTACTGCTCTACTCAGGAATAAATTTCAACATGATATGTGGAATAGAGCTCCTTGCACCATCCTCAAATGTCCTCAGACTTATTCACTTTAAAAATCACCTGGGAACGAGTCAAACATCAAACTCATTGTGTTTTATCACTAAAAAGAAAATATATTTCTTTTCTCCAGCTTTACATAGTTATGTAAAGAATATCACCTGCTGCACCTACTTGTGTGTGAGGCAGGACAAAAAAATAGCAGGAAAAAAATCTAATTGTATTTATGTCAAAACATAAAATGCACTGAAAAAGATATTGATAGAATCAGTATAAAAGTCCAGAACCACACAGTCAAAGCCATTCATTCTTACACAGACTATTTACTTTTTTAATTGCTCCAACCTGCATTCAGTACAAAAAGCAGTATTACAGATCAGACTATCACTTTATTCACAATATTCTCATTATAGATCTAAAATCATGCCCTCCAGTCCAAATCTGTGATATAAAAGCAAGCCTTTTGAAAGACTGCAGAATGCTTAACATCTAAAAATACAACAGTGACGCGCTGTGGACCAGCAGTGCCCAAACCAGCATCCCATGGGCATGCTCAGAAAAAGGCATCAAATTCCTTTTCTGTATCTTGTCAGGGCAGGAATCACGGCATCCCCCAGTGGGAATAACCAGACAATTAAAACCACAACATACATTTTTACACGGATGCAGCACAAGTACGACCCTCGTTGACCTGAAGACTCTACAAGTGCTGCGTGCCAGTGTAAATCCCCAGCGTGAAGTCACTGGGAGCCAGAGTGCAACTGAAAGTTCAGCCAATGCCCAAAAAAACACCAGCAAAGCCATATCTTTTTCTTCATTGCAAAAATGTGATCCCCACTGCCATCATTCTTGGTAACAAACTGGAACTGCCTCTGAACAAGCCAGGAGTCCAGTTCATTGAGTGTGCTGAGAGCATCAGCTGGAACGAAATGCATAAAGGGAGAGTAATCTCAGTATCTTTCCTAAAAGCAGCTCTTGGCTGGTAGGAACTGTGAGGGAATTACACTTAGGCATATATATACACACACACACACACACACACATATATATATATATATATACATATATTTATACCCTACTGACTAGCATTTGTGCTCAGGCAATAAGAAACCTACGTCTGAAGGTGGTTCACTCCCTGATCTGCCATATCACAGGATAGTCCCAGGCTATTAGATTTCACAAGAGGTTGGGACAACTCTCCTTTTTGCTGAAGCCATGCCAATGAATAGAAAAGCTTCATGGAGCCAGAAAGAGAGCAAAAGGAAAAGTATGACTCTGCAGCCTAATAGGATATTGAACTGGAGAGAATGCAATTATAATTTCCAGCTTCTTCCCCCAGGATTGTTAACGTATTGTACACTGAGTAGCTGTTCAGTGAAAATTCGACATAATCTTGGGAACAGGACTCAATCACAGCATAACCACAAGGGTACAATCCTGTTTCTTTGTCTTCTTTTTCCAGCTCTGAAAATCTTGTCTTTTCTATACAATGGCTTTAGCAAAAGGCAAAGTCTGTCTTCGCTCCATGCAGTCTGTAGCTTAGTAATTACTGTGCTGCCCCTAGGAGTTAATAAGATCTTAGGCTGTACTTGTGGGTGTTCCTGCTGACACTTTTTAAACTGCTGACATTGTCTAATCAACCGTGGTTTGAGAGGGGAAGGGTGTAAGGCAACAGCTACCAGTGCCAGTAAAGGTCTGTCCACCCTGTTTGCTTGTGGTGTCAGATTCCATGGCCAAGGTCACACTGTGTTTTGCTGTTCACTTGCCCAACGTGACTGGTACTTGCTTTACCTAATTAGAGCAAGTTTCCTTCACAGGGGGTAGGTTTTCCATTTCCCTTTCAGACAATCAAAGGAAGGAGACAGGAGTTATCCTGGGGAGTGCTGACTGTATTAGGTACTTCGTACTTGCCAGATCTTTTGTTTTGCCTGCCAGTACCAGGAACTGGCCATTATCCAAGACAGCATGGATGGGATTCACAAGGTTAAAAACAGGTCTCATGTACAGAGCTGACCCAGTCATCCTATCCACTGTGCTTGCAGAGCTGCATTCAAGGGAACAATTTATCTTCTCTTACTGAAAAGATCTAAAGCACATTAGATCAGCTATCACCCAAAAACTGCCTATTTTACTCTCAACTATATGGCAACACCTGGGCAACCAGCTCAGAGATTGACATCCAAACTGCAAATGTCTAAGGTTAAGGCTGACGAATCCCCCTCCGCATGTATCCTTCTCTGACTCCATCCTTTCTCCTCCTGTATGCTGACATGAACATACTGACCACGATCCTTCTTTGGGCCGAAGCAGAAGACAAACCAGTCCTTGAAATACACTGGGTTATTTCATAGCACTTTGGGTAGATTTCAGCTTCAATAAGCATTGGACCAAATCTTATAAACTTAGAGGTTCTCTTCCAGTATCTCACTTCTTACTCAGCTCTCACTAATTTAAATAGCAAATTGAAGCAACTCTCATCATCAGAAAGTCCAAGTACTAATCACAAATTTGCAGTGCAACCATAAACTTAAATCTGTATGTTGTACCCAAAGGAAAAAAGAGAGCACAGTTCACCCATTAGATCTAATGAAAAATTTCAAAAGCCCATCACTAGTTTTGCAAAGGAAATTAAACATACATACCTTCTTTGTTAACTGTTAAAGATGTTTTTCAAACTGGAATGTCAGATTGCAACTTGCCTATACCATCGATGTTCTGGAAGAACATCCTTTGCAGTGGCAATTTCCTTTCAGAAAGAAGTATAATTGAATGGACTAGGCTAAGAATGGCTGTCATGAAAAATACAGGCTTTTAAACGTGGTAAGAAAGCTGAAATAAACCTATAAATTATTCTGAGACAAAATTTATGCAGAAAAGATTAATTAAGAAACCTGACTAGAATGCCTCCAAAAGTGGCACTAGACTTGGCTAGGGAAAAAAAAGTTCCCTACAAAGCAAGCAGTGAACAGAGAATTAATTTAGAAAGTGACCCAGCACTGAAATCTCCTAGTCTTTCCCAAACCTTCTCTGCTCAGGGTATTTTAATGAAAATCCTCCCCCAATCTCATTACTATAAAGTGCAGCTCTGCTGCTAATGGCAAGGCTATGATTAATGCAACAGCTCTGCCCTAGGAATTGGGTTGTTTAGATCTGAGGTGGTCAGATTTGATTAGGGCCATGTTGAAAATGACAGTGATGGCTCAAACATCATCATAACAAGCCATGTCACCCACAGCAGTATGCAGTTCAGAAACAGCCCAGAAACAGTGCAGAACGTGATTTATCTTGTTCCGAAATTATATTCCAAATGTCTTTTAGTGCAGTTACAGAAACCTTTATTCCTGAATTGCAGTTTGTGTGCTCCTATGCACTGATATAGCAAGTGACCCAAACTGCTCCTTTGCTTTGTAAAAATTGAACAGCCAGAGATCAGGCCAGAAGAGGTGATTTGGCCATTTAACCAAACTACTCATGCCTCTAAGACTCCAGCTTCATTCCTCTCTTCTTATCAACTGCCCAAAATTACAGAAAATACACGTTAAACTCAAATATATTAAAAAAAAATAAAAAGAAAAACCAGTAAGGCTTATTTGAAGACAAGTGATAAATAATCTATTTACCTATTCTCAGTCTTTGTCCACCAGTTGATATTTAGATTCCTCATGTTTTGAAGAGATATTAATGTGTGGTATCTGCTGAGCATTAAAATATTATCACACAACAGTAGTGCAATCCCACAATATTCTTTGAAAAAATGAATGAACTGAATTTTACATACTTTATTGTTTTCTCTAGTTTAAAATGATTTCAGCTATTCTCATCTGTCTCCATTCCAATTTTTGACAATAATTTAAAATGATGGCATACCATGACAGTTTAATGCAGCATTCTCATAGCAGCCTTACCATTAGACTTGATGAAAAGTTGAATCAAAGCCAAACCCCAAGTCCCCAAGTTATTCTCTGTTCTCACATAATGAATTATGTTAAAATTTTTTTGCAACAATACCAGAGTAAAAGCAGGTGTCCTCATCTGCTTTGCAGTGTGCACTTTCCCCTTCAAGAAGTACCTCTTCACATTTGGGGGCTTGGAAGCACAAAAACAGCCATGCCCTCATCAAAATCCATTCTGCCCATTCCTTGGGTCAGTCACAATTATTTGTTTTTAGGAAAGTAATTATATATTTTTTCCTAATCATTTGCAAAACAGAATAAAGCTTAACCCTACCTTTAAATCCAGTTCATGACTAGTTTGACATTGGTCAACTCTAGCTTAGAACAAGGACAAACAAACCAAGCCATATTCCTACTTTTTTTTTTGCTAGCTCCTACTTCAAAATATTTTGACTTTGTGACATTATTTTAAAAAATAGATATCTATCTGTTAAATGAGCTTATACACTGGTTAGATTTTTTCCCCCAAGAGTTATACTGGATTCATGTCCCTAAATCTCTTAGGGAATTTTTATTCCCTTAATAATAATAACAGTGACATTACAGGTGGGTTTTCTTTACTTCACGAGAGATCTTGGAAGGCAAGAGAGAGCACAGAACATGAAAAGATAATTACATTCTGCATAACTGGAAAAATAGATTCAACTTCATTAATATATTTAAATAATATAATTTATATTTTAATTTGTTAATTTAATTAACATATTTTAAAGTATTAAAGAAGGAGAATTTAAGAAAAATCAACAAAATCTTCATAGACCCACATTCTGGCTTCAACAATTGTATTCTCAGAGTGTATTAGATTATTACTGCTTAGTTTTGTCCATTCTTTCCACATCCTCACAATCCCTGTCTCCTTTTGTTTTCTATGTCCATTGGAAGGAGGCAAGGAAGCTCCTTTCCCTCCACTCTGTATTGCATTTATGACATGACTGGAGCTCCCTGCTACTGGAGCTGTACAAGTAGTGAAAACATGGAAGCATGCAAGATGTGAGTATGTTGATTATTCATTTACATAAACACATACCACACCTGCAAATTCACGTTTACAATTGCTTACTATTGAATTTTTTAAAAAACCAAACAGCAAACCACAAATTCCCAAGTCCAGCTCTCTCTTCACTACAATCTCTGTTGCAATTACAAATCTAGTTAGCTTCCTAATTTGCTTTCTGAGAACTTAAACTATTGCTTAACTTAAATTTAGGTGCCAATTTCCTTGCAGATGTTCAGCTTGCTGCTTGGTTAAAGGATTTGCAATTACATTCTTTAGATTTGTTCTTAACTGTCAGCTCTATTACCAATAAAGCAGAACTAAGTTCTGGCTTAGTGTCCTCTCTGCCTTCTTGACTTATGCATGAACCTGAGCTTTTTGTCTGGTTGGAAAGAAAAACAGCCTCAATATGGGAGCTTAATTTATTGAAAATGAAAGAACAAATTAAGAAGTTAAGGAGTTGTTGGTTTGGGTTTTTTTAATTTGAGCTTCTATACCTTAATAATTTCTTCATTTTTATATAAACTTTATGTGTTTATACATGTATTTGCCGGGGGATTTTTAGGTGGGTTTTTTTTGCTTGCAACACCTGGTCATTCAATATGCAAAGCTTGCTAAATTTAATTATTATACTGTACACCTGCACTTCTTCCTGTTGCCAGAAAACATCCCTCCCTGAAAAAAAAATAAATAAAATAAAGGAGAGAAAAAGCTGACCTTTCACTCCAGAAAAGTTTGTGCTTTGGCATGGCTGCCCCTTGCACTACCAGCAAGATTTTTTAAATTTATTAAATTATTACAGGTTTAATTTCAGAAAAACTCAAGTAATTCCAAAGAACACTAATGATAACCAGCTTGTAAATACTTGTAAAGACTTAAGATTTAATTTTTGGCACTATTATGAAGCGATCCAGAGCCTACCAAACGTATCAGGAGTTAAAGGCATTGCACAGTTGGGGACTTGCCACATTGGGACACCTGGACTTTGGGGTTTTCATCCTATCATTGTACTGGGTCTTAACAACCTTTAACATTAAGACTTCTGGTTTATAGAAGAGTGATCTGATGAGTCCTGTCCAACCTTTAGGGGACAAAAACAATCTCCCCTACACACGACATGAAAAATCCCAGCTAGAGTTCCGGGTAGCAGTGAGATCAGCAAATGCCTGGACAGAGGCTGATTTATCTTTTCATTCCCAGAAGGAGGCACTCAGCTGAACCCAACTCTAAGTAGCCTGAATCCTTTCTGAAAAGCTGTCCCCAAAACTTTCTTCAAAATTCAAATGAAACCACAAAATCCAGTTTAAAAATATATATTTACCTATTCCAACACTACTGAAGTTTCATTGAAGTTTGGCCAAAGTTTCAGGCCCATGTCATTGCCCAAACTCTGGACAAGCTGTGATCCACAGGAGTTCCAATTATGCACTAGACTAATACCTTTACAAGCCTTATTCACTGCAAGATAAAAGTAGTCAGCTAAGTAGCTGCATCCTCCTACACCACACACCTTACAGTGAGTCAAGCACACCAAAGTGGTTATGTAATTTAATTACACCCTTGGATCATCCCTTTAAAAGCAGGTTGCACTTTTAGAGATTGGAAGCCAAGTAAAGCCTTCAAAGAAGTGCCACAAGTCCAACACTCATTGCACAGAGAGCACACATTGGTTCTGTCTTCTGCTAGGACCAAGCTGACCTGGGAGGTGAAGAATTTCAAAAGAATTTGAGTTATCTCCCATTTTGCATACTTAACCCCAAATTTAAACAACAACAACAAAATCTATTTCTAGCAAATACTAAACCTTCACATATTCCCAAAGCAGAGCAAGTTTAATACAGTACCTTGTTTGTAAACAAAAAAAGCTCAACTCTTGCACAGAAGTTCCAGTTTAATCTTATGCAGGCTGTTTCCATTTTAGAAAAATGCTCCTCTTATTGGTAATCACTAGATTTTTTTAATAGTACAACTATTTATTCTCTAATGATATAATTAAAAGGACACATTTACTCTGTGAAGAATGCAGTCCAGCCAAAATATTATTATTACAGACAATGGTGAGCTTTTCCACATGTTCCCAACTGTGTTTTAGTTTGCTGACTCAAACACATTTAATAAAAGATTAAGTGAAGACTTGATTTATCGCTCAAGTCTCTCTTAATTACCTCCTCTGAAAAAAAAAAAAAGGAATTAATTTCATTTCAACCTTCTATTCATTTATACTATTTAGTTTCTAAAGTGGAAAAATTGAGCATTTCAAACCCCACGCTTCCCATAGCAGCTCGTGAACTGCAATGCAGACGACAAGTTCATTAAACTCCATTATTTCAAATGAGGTTGCAGAACAGTAGGAGCAGAGGCCATGGCTCAGACCTCTGCAGTGAGAGCCAAACTGAAATGTCCGCAAAGCACGGAAAAATAATTCTAGTTCTGCAGCTTACAAGGAAGCTGCTCGGCCTCCCAGGTAAGGCAAACTTGCTGGCAGCAAGCACACCTTGCTTGGTTCCCTGCTCCCCAGGGAGGCTTTTATGGATGCCTGTCACTCTTCCTCACATAACTATGCAGGCATGGTCTTTATCCAACAGACAAACTTACTGAATCCCAAAGGGCTCTAAAACTAGAGAAAACAGATCTGGACCAAGGAGACCACCAGGAGCTCATGGCTGGGGAGGAAGGTGAGACAGGAATCACCCCAGTGGTGAACTGCACCCTAAAATTCACTCTGAGGAGAGCTACTCATGTAAAGTACAACACAATGACACCATGCAACTGCACAGGATCCAGTTTCAAGACCTGTATGGTCACTTTCATTTTGCTAGAAAACAAATTATAACAAAGGTTTCTGTGTGTTGCCAACATAACTTGCTGTGCTTACTTTGCAAAGGTAAATAGTAAATTTAAAGGAAAGTCTGAAATCAGTGAATGCAGCACAGTATTCACAGAATTCTGGAAAAATGCTTAATTTTGTGAAATTTCTTTCACAGAAGACTTTCCCCCTCAGACTGCACTGTGCATTGTTTCCTCAGCTCAATTTTTGTGCCATTTACAAAGTAAAATGGGCAGGGAATTAATAATTTACATGCTTATGTGGAAATCACTAACTTTCCTGTTGAGAAAAGAAGCAAAACAAAAACAAATGAACATCTGAATTTGTCACAAAAGTAGCTGCATGTTTGGCACAACTGATTTTCTCATTTTAAATTAAGATGAATGGTTTCAGATGGATTGATCCAAGATATTTTTTTTTTAATTTAAGGTATTTAGCACACTTCATAAAGGTACATTATACCTGCTAAAAGTACAACCTACCTCATCACTTCTGCTCTACAGTTTTTTCTTTATATGCAATACAATAATCTCATGCATGAGAACTTGGAAGGTGGAAACAACCCCTGTGAGTCAGTTACGTTTAGGTCAAATGTCTTACTTCCTAATAGAGCAAGCATTGCAAATTAAAGCATTTACTACATAGATGGTAATATGACTGCTGTTAATTTTCAAAGTATCTGTCAGAGACACAATGTTGCACCTAAAGATTCTACATGCTACGTCAAACACTTAAAAAAGAATAAAACTTACATAGGTTATACTCCTTAAGCCAGTCCTTTGTACCTATGTGTTATGACACAAGATTTTATCCCTCTAGAACTATTTCTCCATTCAGCTTTAGGCATTTCGATGTAGCTGTAGAGGATGTGAACTGCTTTCTTGCTGAATAAAACTTTTGTGAATTCAAAAGTAGTATTTCCTTGTGGATTTCCACTGTAGCACTTAAGATAGAGTGCAAGATACAACCATAATGAGCATGTATAAGCAGGGGTTGCAATTCCCATAGCCTTAGCAGTGAATATTCTCCTGTGTGGTTTGAGTTGGGTCTCTAATGGTTATTACACACTCTCTATTTCTGCTGATTTATATGACACATGCTTGGTATAACTTTGTGCTGACACACACCTGAACAAATTTTTGATAAACACATACTGGCACTGCAGAAACCTGTCCCATTACACACTTATGCTAGTATGAATTAAACTACTAATTTCTGTATTCTGTCTGTGCTCTCCTAGCACCTGACTGCTACTTAAAAAGCTGCATTTTGATCTCTAGCATTGTACACTGCCAACAAAAAGCACCAACTTGAATCCTCACCTCAAAACCTGAAAACCCAGTTACCACATTAGGGCATCAAGAAGAACAAACCTTCCCCCCTCTCACCCCTGGTTTTCCCAAACACAGCTAAATAAAGACAAAAGGAAAGTAGTGGTAAAAAAGGGCAAGCCCAAAATGACCCATTACCCTTTTGAATCCACTCCTCCTTTTGCACTTGTGACTGATGGGGTGTTAATTAACAGCCTCCTCACACCATTACATGTCAGTCAGAGCTCACTGTCAGTTTTCCAACTCTTCTGGCAAGGCAGTTCCTTGCCTGTAAGCCGGTGCCTTCTGCAGGATTTGCTGCTCCTGAGGAAAGGTGCTGCACAGCCGCTATGCCTGGGCTGTTCTCCAGTCAGCTCATCCAGAGATGCTCACAGCGAGCTCATCGCACCCAAGCCTCTCAGCTTAAGGTTTACTTTTCAGTCTCGTTGCCTCTCTCTGGCACAGGTACAAAATATTTTCCACACCATCTGCTCATCTATCATATAAGCAGGGTCAGCAAAATGTTACATCAAAGTGATTTACACCTATTCGTGCTGACTTACCAATAAGAATCACATCAGTGCTGAGACGAAGCTATCTACAGACTTCCTAAGGTGGACAAGCCTTTCTGAGAGGCGTCCCTTGCTGCACAGGTAACTGCCAACCACACACAATAAAAAGAGTTACCAGGTACAATTTGCTACCATTGAACACTTAAGGCCAGTTACGCTGCTGTTATGCTGTAACAATCCTTATTTTAAGAACTCAGCTCCACAGCCTTCTAACAGGTTGCTTTTCTATTAAAAACAAAACCAAAACCCAAACAAACGAACAAAACCCCACTCCTTCCCTCCTCCTCCCAAACAACAGAAGTTATCAAGTCTTACTTAAATAACCAAACCAAGATGGGTTGTGGGAAGAGGTGGCTGGTTTGTTGTGTTTTTAAAACCTGAGTTTCAAAATTCCCTTTCCTTGTGCAATTTCAGGATTTACCACAATGTCCCAGACTACGAATTCTGCCGTTGTATCAGCCCTACCCATGACACCTTTCAATGACATTCACAGGGCACGTTTGGATCCTGAGCTGTGGCTCCTGTGTTCTCCAGTCTTGCACTCGCTGCTGAGGGATGCCTGCCTCAGCAGGGTACAAGAGGGAGAGGCTGATGAGGAGCCAAGAGACAGAGCTGCATTAATGCAGAAAGTAAAAGGTCAGTACTCAAGGAGGGACTAATGAAAGGGAACAGGAGGAGAGAACAGTTCTTTCTGGGGGAGAACATACTGTTTGCTATTTTAAATTTCACGCAAAGAATTTTCTCTTAAAATAAACGATCGGGGTTTTTTTCAAGAAAACAGTACTGCTACACAAATTCCTTTTCAGTAAAAGTATAATGAAAAACTATGAAATAAAACCCCACTAAATAATTATAATGCAAAACATCACATTTTGCTGAGACATTTCATTTCATTTACTACTACCCAGAAAAATATTAAAAACTGTAAAATTATTGATGTATTTCAGCAGTTTTCCCTACTTTTATTTGCAAATATTTCTCATATAAAATAGGAAATAAAACATAAGATTTTGATCATATAAGGCTTTATTCTGCCTATTACTGACCAAGGATGAGCAGCTACTTAAAATACAGTTTGTGTGTATTCATAAGACCTTGAAAAGAAAAGTGCTGACAGACCCTTAACAACAGCCCCCCTAAACACCTCTCATATAAATTCATCTGTTTAATAAGAAAGTCCTCAAATAAGCAGGTCAGAGAACTGCAAAGCAAACAGGGCAGGTCTGCTGCTGCTACTGCTCCCTAGACAATACTCTCATCTCATAGAAGATGACCATTATACTATATACACGATTATTAGAAAATAAGTCATTTTAGATGTACATTTTCTGGATACTGAACACTGATGTATTTTCTCCTTTAGAAATCAATTAGTTTGTTAAAGCCATACTCTTGGAAGTGAGCAGTGCATCTCCCTGAACTCTCTGAAAACAGATCCTTGATTCTGCAACTGTGATTATTATAGCAAAATCAACTTGTGTGTGTATGGGAGAAGGGAAGAAGTGTCAGAACTGTCCCCCAAAAGATACAGAATTATTGACTGACTACCAACAGGTAGAGTTATAGTCCAAATTATGCTCCCAAAGTACCTTCAGCAAAAGTCTTTTTGATGGTTTTCAGTTTGGTGTTGGAAAACAAATGTATATGAAAAGCACCACTTCTGCTCTGTTCTTAACATGGTTACAATGGCCTCGTGCTGTGGGCACATCTCCAGCCACAGGAGGATTTGCCAAAGCCACATCACCGGCCTGGCAGGGATCATGTGCAGCCAGGATGTGCCTCCCACCAGCAGCACAGAACAGCCACAATCCAGAGGAACTTCACTAGCCAATTCCATGCCTCCATGACCCCCAACACAAACTGTGGCCCACCTGGCAATCATACTGCCATAGCCAGTGATGGGCTGTGAATCTGGGTCTCTGTTGCCTCAGGAGAGGAGATGGACCTTCCCCAGAGCAAAAATGGGATTTTTGCGTCTGTTCATGGATTTTCTGATCATCTGGATCATCACTGGGTATGGAGCTGTGTGAAGGGCAGGACGCACTCTTTAAGCTGGGTTTAAATCCCTATATCACCTTAGCTCTCTGCTCAGGGGTTTCTGAGGGCAGCACACAGGACTTCACAACAGACCTCTGGCTGACCACTTCAGATTGGCACAAAGATCACATGCAAGCTATGTATGGACACATTAACCTGCCTCTGGTCAAGCAGAAGAGACAATCCATCTTAATAATCAATCCTATTCCACTTTTTTCCTTGAAAACCAAAGTCTGAAAGCTTGGGAGAACATCTTGCTCCCTCGTGCCATCTGTTTGGAGTGGCAGAGGGGGACTCAGTTTCTGGCATATACCCAGGTCATCCTGAATGCACCAAGGAGATTTCTTCAGCTGGAGCCAAGGCATTCTTGGGATGAAAGCAAGAGGCTCACACCAATGGCCGGATAGGTTTTCATAAGGTGTGTCAAGCCCAATAGGCAACCCTCTTCGTCCTAATGCCCGCTGGACTGCACAGCCTACATGGGACGTGACCCTTGTAGGATACAAGGTAAAAAGGTGACCCCAAATCCTGCCTGCCAACATCAGTCATGGACATTGAGATGGACAATCCAGCCACAACAGTCAGGGAACAGAAAAAAGCAAGTGCTGCTTTTACATTAGCAGTATTTCTGACAAGAGAAGGGGAAAAAACAAAAGGCAGAGACTCATGAGAACAGACAGGCTGCCTTCTCTTGTTCATGAAGCTGCCAGAGACGATGAGGAAGGACCATCTGGAGATTGGAGAGAGCAGCCAGGAGTCTCAAGCAAGGTTTAGGATTTAGAAGGGGCATCCTGGCCACAACAGCACAAATAAGGTGGACTTGAGAGAATTGGACTGCTGAGGCCATGCCCAAGACCACAATATCTTGCTCAGCTAACAACTTCTTTTAAACATATGAGATTTCAAAACCTGTGGTAACTATATCACAGATGTGGATAACACAAACAGTAACTTCTCTTTCGTGTAGCCAGAGCACATCTCAATGCCAACTTTCTTTTAGACTTTTTGCACATCATGTTTGTCCATGTTTATTTTGCTTACAGGTACACATAAACATTATTGCAAGACTGATAGCGTGACACACACACAAAAATAATAAAAATTGCATTTCAACAAGTTATTTCTGAGACATTAGAAAATGTATAAATTTTTCCTGATGTACCACTGACCTCACACCTTACAAAGAGAACCCAAATACTTTTGAACAACCAATAAAGTGTCAGTCACTGCTGCCCCTTGCAGCTGATGCTGAATCATTCTAAACAGCAAAGATTTGCAAAGTTGCAAGTGTCCACACAAATACTGTAAAACTCTGCCATCTTGAATTGCCTTTATAATTCTTTGTGATTTTGTTCGTTCTTGTCTTTGTTGTCTGCCAGCTCTATCAAATTCTCTGAATATTCTGCAGCTATGAAATTCTTTGCTACCTCTACTGCCTACTACCAAAACCACACTTGAATCCATCAGATTTCCACGTTCCATTATGTCATCACTCCTTGCTATTGCACACCAATTTCACCGATTCTTTTCCATTTTCTGACAACTAATTTTAACAGGAAAGGTACATAGCTGAATATATGACAAATTAACCAGCATTTCCAGCTCTCTCAGGCTAACCTTAAGCAAGGAAATTTCTTTGGATTTCCTTTCTGTCACGCATAATACCACTACATCTGATAATACAATTATGTCACAGGAACAAAAAGAGAACATACAGCAAGTATTAGAAATTCGGTACTAAAAGATACTTTTGAAGCCATATTATTGTTACTCAAGCTCACCTTAGAGAAAGCAAATATTTCTAAGAGTTTAAAACGTGTTAGGGTAGTGAATTCACCTTTGCAACCTTCTTTCTTACCAGTTCCACATTGTCTGCCACTGACATAATGATGGACATGCCAAGAAGGCCATTAGGTAGTTCTGGAGTAGAACCTGGCATCTGGCTGTATACATTCATCCAGAATTTCCCATAATATCAATGGAGCTGCCTTTATGGCACCCATCCACCACTCCACATTGGCACCAACCCCTGGCAGAATACATTGCTACTTAACTAATGGGTTTTTTCTGCAGAATCACAGGCTGTGTAGCTCCAGTTATGCTTCTCTTTGCAGTAGTTTCTGTCATGACCTCGACATTGTGGGGCTGTTGCTGTCGCTCAAGCCTCTCCTGCTACCAGCTGTACCCTGCTTGCACACTTCAGCCTAACCTAGCAACCTAACAAGGGCATCAGGCAAAGAGATACTAATGGGATTGAGAGATTACCTAACTCATCCAGTTGCTGTTGAACCACTGCTGGTTAGGGCAAGACAAAAAGAACAGACTAAACCTGTCTAAACAGGAGCGGTGATTGATAGAGGCAGACAGAAAATGAACCCACTGTGCCTGCTGCTGCCTTTACCCAGCACTGGTGACAAACGGACTCTTAACTGCCCAAAAATCAGGTGAAAGTTATTAAAACACAACCAACCACGTCAGTCCATCACATAATTTTTCTATTGTTGACTGATGAGGGAAAACAAACAAGCAAAAAACCAAACTGACCTCCCACAACACCTACAGGGCAAGAGAGATGTCCATACAAGTGCTGGATGTTACGGCCTTTTCTGATATGTTCTTGCATAAGCTCTCATCTTAGACAAAATTTTATTTTGCTATTTTTTCATACTTCTTATTGTCTCAGAATAAGACTTCAAAAGGGTATGAAAGATTCAGGGAAAGAAACTTTCTTCTCATTATGTGTCTGTCTCGGATTATCTTCCAGTCCTCTGAAGCTCATTCACTTCTCGTAAGATTTTTAGCCCTTTCCTTCACAAGCACCCTTGATCCAAAGGAGCATACAGTGGCTCATGGAATAAAATTAGGGACCAACTCTATAAATTATTTTTTCCAAGTGCCTTGTACTTTTCCCCATGCAAGTTTCCTATTTTAAAAGTAAACATTCTTGTAAAAAGATGAAAAAAATACTAGGTATATTTTAAAATTATAATAGATTACAGATTGTTCAAACATAAAATAAAATAAGAATTGAAGGCTGTTTACAGAAAAGAGTATGTACATCTTATTTCTGAATATATACATCAACCCTCGTTAGGTACTATTTTTTACTGTTTTTACTTGAAAATTGCTGGTGAGGTGTAGTTGTGCCAAACATTATGTATCTTTCAGGTCCATATAAGCCTTTAGAAACACCTAAGCTACTCATATACCCTGACACTTGACTCAGAAGTCAAGATCTAATACAGTAAGATGTGCGGACGGCTCCTTTGAACTTAAAGAACAAATATCTGAAATAAATATTGGTTTGGGTTAGCAATTAGCCCCCCTGATTTGGAGATGGAAGCAGAGGTATAAGGGAGTGTCAATGGAAAGAGCGTCCAAAGTTTACCTGTAGAGATCCAGTAGGCCAAAAAATTTCTGTGCTTCTGACCCACCTGGCTGCTGCAGCAGGTAAATTAATCTGAGAGCCCAACAGAAACAGCTTTTTTATGCCAGTCTTGATGAAGCAAAAATAAAGATTACTTACACTGGTTTTACCTTCCTCCACCATCAGGCTTTGTCCATAGGCCTCCTTTTCATGTCTTCTCCTCATGCAACTCTGAAGCTCCTTTCAGTGCTTCAGAGTTCCTCAGCTATGGAGGCAAAACTATATTTCACTTTTGGTGACATCCTCGGAAGGAAGGGTGAGGATGTGCATGGGAAGGAGGCTTGGAGGAAGCCAAGGTTTCTGCAGCCTTTTATGACCTTTGGGATTCCCTCATTTCTTTCTCCATCCTGTGCATGCCTCCAGGCTCCCTCCACAATCCTAATCTTTTCCCCCATTCAGGATCTTTTCAGCAAAATAAATCGACTTCTCTTCCCTCGAGCAGCAAGTGGTGCTCACAGAGAGGATCCCAGGCTCTGGCAAGGAGAAAAGGTGTCAGGTCACAGTCAGATTCTGCTCTGATAAGGCAAGGACAGCACGGTCAGATGCAGAACAACACTGAGCTGAGGAGCTCTGGAGGACAGAGCTCACCGTGGCCCAGGTGAAAGAAGAGCAAATCACAACTTCTGCTGCCCCTGTTCCCAGTGCCAAATCTGCTGCAAGGACAATTGAAGTCAGAATATCTCATCATCCCCTTCTCATCCTTGAGAGAAAGAGCTCCTCAGTGGAGTCTAAAGTTGATTCAGATATTGTCAACAGCAAAAGATGAAAGCATGGGGTGTTAAAGCCTCACTAAGATTCTCTTTCACCTTCCGTAAAAACAGCCACTAATGAGTATTTTCAGAGTTACTTCAAGCGCAGCAGTGTAAGATGGGGGAGAGTCAGTTCTGGGCACACAAAGCTCAGACCTGTGCAGAGCACAAACCCAGCCCCACAGACAGCACAGCTCACTGGCACAGGCAGTAAACAAGTAGAAATAAATCAGTCTGTTCCCCCATAAAATTGCTGCCACTTGAACTGCAGTACCTCATGCACTGATACTGTAGATAATTCGGTTTCATTTTGATTACGACCTGTATTAACACCCAAAGCAATAAAATCTTTCACATTCGCATTTTACTGAAGCCAAAGGACAAACCTTCTGCAGTGACATATGGCTCTGCTCTTCTGCAAGAATGTTAGACTGCTTACAAAATCTCCTTGTCTAGCAAAGGATAATGCTTTTTAAAATAAATTACCTGCATTAATTTGTATTTTCCACCAAGAAAACCTCACATATCATCATAATCGTCTATCTATACAGATTTATGAGTTTCTCACGTTGTTTGCACTTTTTTCTCCTTTAGTGGGGTGATTTTAGACTATGTCATTGATTATATAGCTGTAACATGCAATTTTTTCCAGCACAAGAGTCAGCTTGGGGCTCACAGACTGCAGAGCAATTCCTGCATAGTTCAAACAACATAAAGAACAGTCTAGGGGACGTGAATTGAGTCTGAGACTGAGTTTTGCAGAACTTTGCAAACGAGGTATTTCATAGCCGATTACTTAAGTACAATTTTCAACCTCAGGGGATTTGGTATTACATATAGATTTTTTTTTTTTCCTCAATCCAAAAGCTTTCTCTGTAGTGTGTGTATTGATAAACTGTTGCATGAACTTTGAGATACTCACTTTGATTAGATTCTTCCATTCTTTTACTGGCTGCATAATTCCTCCCCATGCCACTGAAAGATGACCAGCTGCCGTGGGGAGAGCAGAGACTATTCCAGATCACTGTTCTAGGAGCAAGAGCTAACATTTCCACCTCTGTGAGACAGAGACACAAAACCATGGTCCCCAATGTCCTGAGCCTCGATAAACAGCTCCTTGAAAGCTTTCTCTGTGGCCAGGGAAGAAATTTTATTTTTGTGTGATTAGAAAGTATTTCTCTGCTTGAAGAGGCAGGTTCAGATTAAAAAAAAATAAGGCAAGAAAAGGTGGGAATAAAACTAGTCATGCCTCCACTTGTTTTTCCATCTAAAAACTATACTTCTGAAAACAGCCAATTTCAGATGAGGAAAATTCTGTTTATTCATTGTTTTTAACAAAGCATGTTCTACCTGCGCCAACGACTTTTAAATAGCAAACAGGATGTGAACTGCATGACATACAGGAGTGGATTTTGTTTAGCAAATGCTTAATTTCATTGTCATGGTTCCTAAGAAGGCAGCTTGCAGTGGCACTGAAATTTGCAATTACTGCAGCTTAATTAACAAATGCCCATTTCCTATTTACATCTACTATGGAGACATTCAAGTTAAAAAAAGGAAAATACTTATTCCTGTACTACTGTACATGAATGAAATGCATGATGAAAACCCCTTAGCCCTAGAATTTTGAACTATCATTTCCTTAGGTCTGTGATGGACTAACGAAGTCATTCTCCCCATAACTGGGGAGAAATCATAAGGTATTATTTGAGCCAGCTGATCTGCATCATTTGCTTGTCTAAGCAAAGCAGGAAGGAACTCAACATTAACTTCACAAGCCACTGCAGCCCCATGAAACCATGTCATGTTTTAACCCAGCCAGCATCTAAGCACCACACAGCTGCTTTTCACTGCACCTCCAGCAAGACTAGGGGGGGGAAGAGAATCAGAAGAGTAAAAGCAAGAAAACTCCTAGGTTGAGATAAGAACATTTTAATAATTGAAATAAAATAATAATAATTAATTGTAATGAAAAGAAAAATAAAAAGAAGAAAACCAAGAGAATTAAACCCAAGAAAGACAAACAATGCAGATGGAAACACTCTCTCACCATCAACCGTGTTCCAGCCAGCCCTCGAGCAGCATCTCCCAGGTTATGACACTGTGGGCTGTGGCACAGGCCTCTGGCCAGCTGGGGTCAGCCCTGCCAGACTCCAGAGATCTCCCAGAGTCTATTGCCCCCCAGACTCCTCGCTGTGGGGTCATACAAGGAGCAGAAGAGGCTTTGATACTGCACAATCTCTGCTCACCAGCAGTGAAAACATCCCTGAATTACCAACACTGTTTCCAGCATAAATCCAAAACAGCCCCACACCAGCTACTGATGAAATTTAACTCTAGCCCAGCCCAAGCCAACACAGTATGGCCTCTTCAGAAGCTAAGAATTAGTTAATGTATTGGCCAAGAGATGCCTGGGGATAGAAAAAGGATTCTTTCTGTTAGACTGATTCTTTCCACAGATTTTTGAGACGAAATAGCATTTTTGAAACTCCAGCTCTCTTGCCTTCTAAAATATGCCATTAACCTCTATGCCAGTCGTAACTTATTTTCTATTACCATGCCAACAAAATACATTGAGACAAGCAAAACTTTTTTGGCATCGTATTTGAAGGGCAGTATTTCACGGAATAACAAAATAATTTTAATCAATGACATTATTCCTGGGAGGGGAACAACCAACATTTTGGGGCTAGTATAAATCTCTTTGAGGTATTTGAAATAAAGCCCAGCAAGAATGCTTGACTTCTTATTAGGAATTATTAGATCCAGAGGATCTAATAATTAGGAATTAGTAGATCCAGAGACATGAAATGGGCACTAACTGCCTGATTACCTTTTTAGTGAACATGGATTTATAATTTGTACTGCAACATTAAGCACATCCATCAACCCTTTGCCACTGAGAAAAACAGTGCTGAAATCGGGATCCTTTTCTGCCCAAACTTCTTTCAGAGCTCTCCATTTCTTCAGTTATAATAATTTCTGGCTCAGGTGCTTGGGTGGGGGAGGTCTAACTGGAGGAGGAGAAAGACAATGGAGAAAAGAAATCTCAGTATTAGAGTGAACTTCATTTGTAAAAAAAACACTGTGTGGAAGTTTGACATCTAAAGTTAGATTTACCATAACAAAATTGAAATTGATTAAAAAGAATCTGAGACATGGAATAGGACCACTATTTCTTGAACGCATATCGAGCCATTTTTGTCCAACTATTATTCAAAGAAATTTTTAAGTAAGGAAAAAATAAGTGAAATAGTTTAAAAGTCAAATATTTCAAAAGCAATCATTCACCAAACACATCAATCAAAATTACAGGTAAAAATTGAGAGGACGCTTTTCTAACAGCTACTGTCAGTGAAAGAACAGTTTGTTCCATTAAATTACTCAGCATAAGCCATCACTAAATTCCACTACTATGAAGGCAAGCTGTCAGCAAAGTAGGAAGTCTTAATTATGGTAGAAATCTAGTAAATCTACATATCTCTAACTTGGAAGTTGACACAGCATCCTAGAAAGAGAGATTAAATCACAAGACTAACAGAAGACTATAATAATTTGGAAAGGTTTGGGGTTTTCTTAGTCACAGTAAACAATAAGCAGTCAAGTTTACTACTTAAAGCTAGAAAATTATTTAAAATTTAAAAACAAAACACTACTGTCTTGAAAACCACTCCTCCTCCAAAGAAAACAAATTGATTTAATTTTGGAAATACAGAAGCCATTTAAACTGCTTCCAACGTGACTGGGTATTGCAGATTGCTTTCTATAAGTGTTCAATAAACTATGAAACTATTAGCAGTCTTGCCATCCAAAAGTCCCTTCATCAAATTGTCCCCAATACCTTTTATATCTAAACCTCATAGAAACAGAGATACAGCAGCATAATGTGGAGTAAAGAGAGAGGACTACAGGACAAAGAAAAAAATCTGAACGAAAGTCTCAGTAATTTTCAAGGCCTCTCAATTTCTTTTTCTCCACCAGGCCATTATAGTTTCTGGTTGGTTAATACACCTCTTTCTCATCTACTATAGAGTCTATGATAGAGAAAACATCAATTGCAGCTCAATAACAGATAGAGAGAGACAAAAATAGACATTTTTGCCATTGAAAAATCGCACAGTGTGCAGCTGTTCACAATCATACCTGTCTTGATACCTCCAGGAAAAAAACTAAGATGATACATCCTAATCTTTGACAGACTTAGTGAGATAATGTAGTTGAAAGACTAAATACAATCTTAAAAGGGTTAACATTAAATAGAATAAATTAGGTATATATTTTCAACCTTATCGTAATACTGCAAATTCATTACTAACATAAATGTTTACTGCATTACATTAAAAACAAAAGTATTTTCCATTTGACAGACGCTGTTCTTTGCAGAGTTAAGAGTCCAAACATTAAATGTTGTATCCCCTTTACTCGGCCTCAACATCCACTGCTGTTACCAGCCTTAAATCACACTGATCCTACCACAGGGCACTAGAGGAACATGCTGACACAGCAGCAAAAGCTACCAAATATTCTCAACTTATGCAGAGCAGCAGCCAAAGCTATTTCAGTAAAGAGCAAATTACAATAAATAGTTTGGGACCATAAAATATATTTATTGTTCTGTCTACCTCTAGAGCAACTTTTGTTGCTGTTGCCATGGAGGCTGTAGGGAATGAAAGAACACTCATTTTAAATTAAAGGCTTGGAATGGCATATAATGCAGGATGACTTTTCATTAACAGGTCTTTACCTGTTAATCAACAGCACTATAATTAGTTCACTTTCAGATTCTTCTTGTTTCTTAAATGAGGACATAGAACAATAAAAGCCTCTCACAGCTCTTTATTACAAAGCATTTGTTCTAAGCACTAGAATAAAGAGAGGTATATATTTTCTAGCTCACTTTGGATGAATCAATCCAAATAAAGGACTCTGAGTAGCAGGTACACAACTTGGGAAAAAACTTCTACTTTCTTTATTTAAGAATAATTTTTTTTAAAAAGCAAATGTTGAATCTCTTTAGTACATCTATTCAAAACAATAATGGTAATTTAAAGGTATTTTTATATATTATATATTTATGTTTTTCATGTGAATATTATAAAGTAATACCCTCCTGCTTAGCTTCTCACTTGACACAATGGATGTCAATAATTAATGCATATATTTTACACAAGCTATCTTGAGACAAAACAAATCCCCATTTCATGCAGACTGTTATTACTTTTGCTCTGCTGCATTAGATACACTTTCAGGTGATCCATGTTCTAAGGTTTTCTACTCATTTCTCCTATTATTCTCTGAGAAGCTACTTAGCCAGGACCACAACATCCTCAACCTGAAAACCATAAATATTTTTTTCCTATTCTGTTTACTGTCTAAAGGTAGATTGAGAGTCAAAAGACTATTAGTGCTTGTCAAACCCTATGAAGTCAGAAACAAAATGGTGTTCACTAAATGATTATTGTAATGCGACAGCAGTCAGGTGACACACAGTTTGGGCAGCAAACGGGGAAGGATTTTAAAAGAACATTTGAAGAAAAAAAGACAGAAAAACAGGGAAAAAATACATGTCATCTTCTGCACAGAAAGATTTGTAACTCTAAAGGGTCATCCAAAACAATGTTATTCAGAATATGTTTAAGAAATCTACAGCTTTGCCTCCTCCACACTCAAGAAAATGCAGAGACTGAATAGTCGAGCCATTCATTAATGTCCTTGCAAAATTGGTACATTTTGAAAATATATTTGATTCATGACCTTATATCTTAAGCTTATGTACTGTTAGACAGGATTACTGAAATTTTCAAAAAGAAAGACACAAGGAGCATGAATATTTAAAAAAGCACAGTTTTCCCAAGCAGGAGATGAGTTCAAAGTTTTCTAGTCTGCCTTCTTTTAGACATTCCCATCAATGCCTCAGTTAATCACCAAAGTACCTCAGTAATTAATCTGATTGACCCAACTAACCACTGCTCCACTGCAACAATTGTCACTGATATTTAGGGGGACAAAGGCAAACACCAGTTTCCCTTCTGAGAATAGATGAAGCCCAAAATAAGCAAGTAGTTCATTCAGTTTTGGAATTACACATTTTTAAACAATCAAAATGCTAAACAGAAGATATCCTTTAACCTCAGGGAAAAGGACATATCTCATTCAAACCTGGAGCTGTTCAATAATCACAATACGGCTGTGTAGCTGTCCCTGCCAACTCACCAGCTTCACATCTCTCTTTTGACAATTTTTATTACTACTTTTTGTTCATAAAATTTTTTATGCTTTTTTTTTTAATTGGTGTTTTGGTTTGTTTTTTCTTAGTAAAGGTGAACAGTTAAAGAAAAAAACTGCCTATTATTCTATTTTTTCAAAAGCTATAACTCAAAAATCTTAATCATGAAGTAAACCATGCTCGTGAATGTCCCTTGACACAAGAAGAGGACAAACCATGATGGATTTAGAGCAGAGGCACACTGCTGCAGTGTCACTCCAAACCAGGATTCATTTGCTTTCCACCTCATTGCTAGAACATTATCCCTTGGTGTTCTCTTCTTCTCTCCAGACCACACTGTCCTTTTCAGGCTCTTGTGTTTCATCATTCATCAGGCTCAAACCTTACTGAGGCTCCCTAATGTCTTTATCAAACAGGCTGTACTTTTCCATGGCCTCTCAAATGTCAAAATTATGTTGGTTTTTTTTTTTTTTTATGTAATACAATAGTGAAATAGGGAACATCTCTGAACACGCCCAGTAAAAGTGCTGCTTAGCCAAAAAGAGTAAACAAAGAGGCCCACCACACACTGATAACATACATGATAAAAACAATATCTCTAATACACAAATATATTTCCATGAAACATTTAGCATACTAGCGTAACATATACGTTCAGAGTTACCCTAAATTGTATATATAACGCCTAGTACATGTTAAAAAAAACAGCAGAAAAATAAGATTTGGTTGGATTTTTTTAATAAACACATCTCGTAAGGCTGAAGACTTCATATCACCTCAAATATTTCAGGGAGAAATACTGAATCTAAAAAAAAGAAAAGGCAACTCCAAAAATTTCAGAATTTTAATCCTATTTAATATCAGATCATTACATTAAATTTTAGAGATTCATCCACCTTATCACCACAAATGCATAATTTAAATAGAGAGACATACCAGATAACTACAGTTAATCTCCAGTCATGTCATACCTTCCCACACACACACCCCACATCCCCACAGCCTGCAGGTGGGGAGGTGGAATCTTGTAATCAAACACCAAAATGTCCCCAAAATCACTCAAAACTACACTGGTTAAACTATTTTCTTACAATGCTCACCCTGGTTCTGTGAAAGCCAAGAAAATACATTACCACAAGTTACAACACTAAGAACTAAAGCTTCCTCGTGACAACACAGCAGAGTTCTTGCCTGAGCTCTAAGCAAAAGGAAGTCTGTACACATGAAATGACACTGTGCAGCACTCAGCAGCTCCAAGACTTATTTACTAGCACAGGACACAGGAATAAAAAGGATTACCTATGGCTGATGGGAGATTTATGGCTGCCTCTCATACCTGGTGCTGAACAGCACTGTCGGTGAAGTCTGAGTGATGCTTTTCTGCCCTGAAGGAGCTGCACCTTGAGATTCTCCACAAAAAGAACCCCCCACAAAAAAGTTTTTACTGGCAGCTGGGACAGTGGATAACCACAGTTGCATTATCATGCTAAGCATCTTTTCCTAAGAGGAGTGTAACTTCACCTTTGATCACTATTCCAGTTCTAACTAATGCCAGTTGTGCTGGGCGTTTCTATCCCACCATCACACAGGCAGATATTTTAAAGCCACACTGAGACAAAGACAAGACATAAATACATAGTTTGGAAGATAGGTGGGTCTTTTTTCAATGAGGAAAAAAAACCCACCACACTGTTTCAAAGTAAAGGAGATGAAGTCATCACTGCACTGACATTTTAACCTTCTGTCAAGACTTAAAATGTTATTATTTCACCTCCAATACCTCAAATAGCTCAGGGAAAGTGAGAGCTAACACAAGGAAGAGGGGAAACAGGCTGATGGGAAATTGGAGTCTTCATCCCAATTTCAATCCTGGTGTTTATTTCCACAGATTTGTTTCAAAAGGTGTGTGTATTTCCTTAAGAAACGTAAAATATCCCTAATAAGACACCATTCTCATAACCACAGATTCTCATCAATATTTAGGTGTTAACTCACCCTTGGTTTCATTTGAATGAAGTGTGTAAATACTTCTAAAGATGTGGATTTTCAGAATACCATTACACAATGGCAAATTTTAAGCTTTACTCCTTCTTGAGTACCACACAAGATTGTGGCTTCTTCTGACGTTACTTATTCAAAGCATATTTTAAAAAATTAAGTGTCAGACAAAAAAGTCCCATTATTTCTTTGAACTGGTATGGAAGAACCACTGGAAGTAAATCCTAATATTTAAATAATTGGTCAGGTTTTTAATGCAAACATCCATGCACTCCCATTTACTTCAGAATTCAGGTAAGAAATTACATCAGGTGGTATTAGAACTTCAGTTATTTGCGAAGAATCCCCACATCTTTGAAAAGCACAGAAATTCTCTACAAACAATAAAGCAAGTGCATGCAGAGGTACCACTTAGTGTTACTCCTCAGAAGTCTGAATTTAGTTATAACAAGCACTGATGCTTACTGAAAGGGCTCGGAAAGCTTAGGCTCAGATTTATAGTGCCATTTGACAAAAATTCAATAGCTTTTGGAGAGCAGTGCCTTGCAAACGCAGATGTTGCTGCAGACATCTGTTAGCTAAACAATGCCGAGGTGCATCTCCCTCTGCAATCCCATCCTACCAGGCAATGGTCTGGAAAACCTCAAAGCATAACACATTAAGTTCAAGAAACCATTTCAGGGATCCTGACTTCTCTCCGTTATCATCTGTAGCACATGTTTACCATTTATGGCTCATCACCAGCACATGCAGTCACTTACATTCCAAATGTTCAAGGAGCTCTGTAGCTGAGGAAGAAAATGCATTAATATTCTGAACTACCTGCAGAGATCCAGACTTGGAAAGGTTCATGACTTTGTACTGCAATGCCTGGGTGCCTCTGACACACCGTGCTAACCTAAGTCCCTCCTAACAAGTGCAGCTTGCATACATAAAGCAATATTGATTCAGCTGTGTAGGGCTGTTTGCCCAGCCTTTCAGAAGCACAGCTTCTTCAAACACTGCTGCAGACATCAGACCGTGTCTTCCGAGGAGAAGATTGGTGTTTGTCAGCGAGGCTTGACTTAATGATGCACTCTGCGCCAACGACTGCATTTAATTAACTTTTCTTGGTTGGCCTCACAGAGTTGTTTTCTACTATCTGATCTTGTCTGCATGAACCCTGTTATGATTTCATGCAGGAAGGAGGCTTGCAGCCACAAACTCTTTCATAAATAAAACTACCCTGATTTATAAAGGATCTGTTGATAGGAGCAAAGATATCATGGTATCCATGCCCGCATAAAACACAGCACAAAGCTGCTTTCTGAAGCAAAATATCTGGAGATTAAAGCTAAAGGAAAGAATGCCACCCTTCTAAATGAGTAGTTCAAACAGTTTAATAAAGGGAGGAAAGAGGCCAATAAGGGGTGGTTATTTTGAAATGAACACTTTTATCTGTACCACATGGTGTCTTTCCCAGTGGCACTGCTAGAATTCAATACCATGATTTCATGAGAAAGAATAAGAACTTGTCTTTGTTTTGCTGCTTTCAGGAGCCAGTTTATTTAAACCTTCCAACAAGGAAGATATACAAGCTGATATTTTACATGAACTGCTTTATCTGTCTCTTAAAATGCAAAACAAAACATGACATATTCCCACTTATCCAGCTGTACTAAATTTAGTGTATAAATACAAGGACTGTTCAAGGGTAAGCGAAGGATTTCTGTCTCAGAGATCCTCTAAAAGTTCCTTCCTGATGCTTCTTCCTTTCCTTTTCATACAAACACATCCTAGGCAGAACTGTTAATGCAAAAATACACACACGGGCAAACTCTTTTGCTTTAACTTCTAACCCAGACAGCAAAATACATGTGAATGTGTGAAAGCCGTATCCCTCTACCCACTGCTGTGTCACTACATATACCCTCATTGCAAATACTGTTTCTCATATTATTATTTTCCTTCTATATATCTTGTTTAATTAAGATGTTATTTGCTTCCTGTTGTATCTGTAACAACTTCTCAGCATTTATTGGGGGGCAAGCATTTCCAAGCTTATAGTATACCAGGTTACTTCCTACTAGAGTCTGCAGCTCACAGGCATATTCACCTTTCCTATCAAGTCTTTTTAGCTGCAGGCTTTCAAGCTTCAAGCATTTTAGATGGGTGAAAATGTCAGCTCCTCCAACTCCAAGGCAGAGGCAATGATGTACCAGAAGATAAATAAATGACATCTAAGTCACTCTACCTCTCAAAGTTCTGGCTTTGCAAAGGAAGAGTCCAGGCAAACTAAGTCTTTTTGCCTGGCTTATCCTTATGCCATTAAAATAAACATGAAACAATATGTTCCTTTTTAACCACTTGATGAGTCAGTGCAGCTCAGAAAACTGATAAAAGGTTTGTGGAAATAAATTAATATTGCATGAATGCTGCTGGAGCTATTAAACAAATGTAAGTGAGAACCCATCACTGAAGCCAAAAGAGACCTTTACACCAAAAGGTATAAAGAGATCAGGGAAAGTGGCAGAAAGTCAACAATCATTATTACAGCAGGTTCTTTGCCCTGCAAAAATGGCATGTGACCTAAACAGATGTAAGCAGTGCTTATCTCTGACATAAACAGTTATGCTGCTTATATGAGACCTTACAACTCTATTACACTGCTTTTAGCAGAAAAAAAAAAAAAAATTCTTCTAATGCCAATTTTTTCCTCATGCAAAGGAACATTTATCAAAATCTTCCAGTCAAAATCTCTCTTCAGAAGAAATGAGAAGGGAAGAAGAGTAGGGGGTTTTTTTTAAGCTAAGAAATAGCTCAGTTATTGGTGTTCTGGTGATGCTTTTACAAGTCTGATGCATGAAATGCACTTGAAACCTACAGTTGATGACACGATGTGAGATGGCAAATACTGTGACTTATGTCTTCAGGAGGCAAACCTAGTTTTATTTCTGAAGATGTGGTCAGTTCAGTTGCCTCTGCTGGAGGCAGAGAAAAAGATCAAAATTATCAGCCTTCCTGCAGGAGTCAGAAGAAGATCTGCAGATCACAGATGCATCAAAAATGCTACCAAAAAGTAGCTGCTGTTTCTTACCCACTTTCACACTGTACTTCAGAAATACCCACTTGTGTGACAAGAGGCAAACCTTTTCATTGACCTTGAAATACACAAAGTAAGCTCTGCTTCTGAGCACAGTGACCTCCACAAACTTCAGCTCTCGAGCTCTCAACCCAGCAAAGTCCTCACATTTTAATATATATTTCTGAAAAATTTCAGAGATACAGGTGAATCAGCAGCAGTTTGGGCAGGAAAAATGTAAAGGATTGCTCAGACACAAGAGGCCCACTTCCTTTCTGGTACATATAAAAAAAGGAAATTCTGATAGTTTTTTAGTACTTCAATGTATGATCTTCCAAAGATCCTGTTTATTTTCTCAAGAGTGGTGTATCTCCACTTGTATCAAGGACAGCATTTAAAATGTATCTTCACTTGTATTAAGGACAGCATCTAAAATGCACTCTAGAGGAAAAGAATAAAATACTTTGCAGTTACCTTAAACACATTGCCAGAATCTCTGCAAGCATTTTTTTTTAAATAAGATCAGCCATTAGGAAATATTATTGATCAACTGGCTTATTCACTACTGACATTTCTTTAAGTTAGTTATGCCAAAATATGAGTAGATCTACAGAAAAGGTCCATTCAAATTCAAAGACAAAAGTTTCGTAATTTAATTCTGCATGCTAATGAGTGTCACATGGAGATTTTAGAAGCTGCATCTTCATTTAAGAAAAGAGGTAGAGCAAGAAGTTAGGAAGCTACATTTATAGGAAGAGCAAAGTCTTCAATAGAGAGATCCCTTAAAGTACAGAAATTACTACCATCTGTTGCATAAATTCCCCATTATGCATTGTCTGCCACATGTAACAATGGCCTGTGATTAAACCTGATTAAATCTGCTTGCACTGGGGAAGACTCCAGCCTAGGCGCTGGAAAATATTGATAGTCAGGAAAATGCACCACTGTAGAAATCTGTCACGACCCTCGCTGGTGTCAATCATGGGAATTGTCAATACAGGATTCTTGCAAATTTGCATTTTTCTGATGTTAAACAGTACTGGAAATTTAATCTCATTTCACCTTAAATGTTCACTAGATGAGTTTTATTAATATCTTAATTTATTAATAGACCCATATTATTGTTTCTGTGTTTGATAGAAAACAATATTTCTTTATGATATGAAGTCACAAACAAAAATTTCATCTACAATATTTAATTTAAAAAATTAAACCCCCTAATTACAGATCTACATATCTCCATAACTTCCCATGTCACAAGACACTACTAAAACTACTCCCTTCCCCCTTTCATCATGTATACATATATTTTACAAGAGTCATTGTTTCAAAGATCTCTCTCTAAATATCCTCTGTCCTTCATCAGGAATTAAATTATTTCATATAGCACACTAACAATCTTCAACTATTATTAGAAAACATCTTTCCTACTATTCCATTAGCCTCCTTCATACGCTGTGTTGGCTTTTTTGATTTACTGAAAATAAATTGTGAAGGACAGCAGAAGAAAGCTGTTCCTGCATAATTCAAGTGAAATCACAGAAAAGGGAAGCAGTATAATCAACAACTGCAGTGCTCCTTTGAGACCTTCTTTCTTATTATAATATATAACAATCTTTTGAAGAAGAGGAGACTGATAATTAGTCAACATCATCTTCTAGAAACAGGAACAACTTGAAGGTAACAAAACAGTTATTTTCACCCATATTAAAACAAATTAAATGTGAGCATATTTCAGTGTGTTTAATTAAATTACAATCTATTTCACATAAGAGATGTTTTTGCTCAGGGTTGAGAAAATATTTATTTATAAATCTATTAAATTTCCCCTAACTGCTGTCCAGTCATACCTGGTACTTTTTCTTTTCCTCTCCTTCTCACTAACATATGTATTTTGTTTATTGAATCAACCACGTAGCAATTACAGAGTGGAGGACAGATCGATCAGCAGCAAAACATTGAAGACTCACCATTTACACAGACTTCAAAAGATTTGCAAAGGTCATCCTCAAACAGGCAGCCTAAAAACACAAAAGAAAGGTAAAAATTAATACAGGTTTCAAGCTGAGGATAATTAGTGCATACTGAAGACCTGTTAAATGCTCTGCAAGAGTCAGAGATTTGGTTGGCCTTGGGAGTTCAAACTGGGCAGTAGAGAAAGTCCAGAACAGGTCTGATTAGACAGCACAGCTTACTGACTGGCTATGTCCAGAATAACCTTTGATGTTTTTCCTCCCCCCATTCCTCTACTGAGGGTCCAGTTTTTTCCACGCATGTCTCCCTCATTTAGTAATTTGAGGGACTTTATGTTCCCTTAATTTTGAGTACATTATTATACCGCAGCACAGTAATGCTGCAATACACTACAAGAATATACACCGAGAAACCAAGAGCATCCTAACAATATTGCTACTGCAATGAGACAAGCCTATAAAGCAGCCTATAAATTGCTCAGATCAAGCTTGGATTTAGTAACTACAACCACTGACCATGCGTAAGACTTCAGAAGTACCAACTCCTTGGAGAAAGGCTTACAAGTTAAGCCATCCCTACCAACACCCTGATACCTCACAGACAGCTGACAAATCAGTATAGGTCTATGAAAAATATCCTTGGACTTTTTCCATTTAAAATAGGAAATTTGTTCCCAAACTTGCTGCTTGATGAGCCCCTCCTACACCAGCTCCATCCTTCACCCTAGAAACTGCGTCCAGTTTGGCAATCCCAGCTTTTCCACTTGTACACATCTTCATGGATAAAATATTCTGTTCCCCTGTCACCAAACTGTTCTTTCCCCTTGGTGTCACCTAACCAGACACTGAGACACTAGTGATTATTGCCTTTGTCCTCAACCAAAATGAGCCCCTGCTGATATTTGTGAAGGCAGCAGGGAAGTGGTCAGGATGTGCCTCTGCTCTGGTCACTCCACACTGGGGCACAGGGACAAGGACCGAGTCCAAAAGCACAGTGAAATACCCTGCTACTATTAAGGGAACTCACTTTGTTAACCCAAGTAGTTGTTTCTTTATTTTCTGACAAAGCTAAAGAGCTAGGACTGAAGAAAATCTGAGGAATGAAGCTGTATTTTGGACTAAAAAACTGCCCTTAAGAACACATGTTCACAATTATAATTTTCTTGGGAAATATCCTGTTTATAAATGGATACATGCAGTTATAGGTATTAAACACTCGAACTCTTCCACGCTTTGCATCAAGAAACCAGCCAGGAACTACACCAGATCCAAACACATGAGCAAATCCTCTCTCCCCCAGCCATGCCTATCTCCATGAAAGCACAGAGTACAGCACCTCTATTCACCAGAGAGTCCAGTGGATTATGTAAGCTGTCCTTATATAAAGAACTGAAAGGCTCAAAACCCTCTGACCATGAATCACCTGGCTCCTAACTCCACTAAAAGAAAAGTTTCAGTGGGCTAGAGTGACTCAGGAATTTCTGCAAAGCTTTTCATCAGGTAGCTGTACTAGCACATCATTAAGCCTGAACTAATATGCTGTGTCTCTCAGCAGAATTTAGTAGCACATGCTAGGTCTGAGCTAGGCAAGCCCAGCTACGTGAATTCAAAGCATGTTGGAGAGTCAGCAGAGTCCTTTACATCCATCCCACACCTGCCTGCAAAGACCATATCCACATAACCTTAAGCAGATTTACAATACTCACACACTTTAAGTAGATTTACAATATGCACACCAATAAGAGTTCTCTCATCCTTTTACACATGCCCCAGTAAACTGTGGATATGCATTTGGTACCTTTTGAAAGGGAAGTTTCAGATCAGGAAAGCTTCACACAGAGTATGGAAGAATGGCATGCACCTACACAGTACACAAACTGTGGTGTGTAACATATTCTTGAGATGTGGATGATTTTGCTCCAGACAAGTCTGCTGTAACAACCACTCGACCTGAAACAGTGTCTGGAAACTCACTGAAGATACCTGATTGCAGCCCCGGTACCGACCCAGCCAAGCAGGAGGATGCCTGAACTGTACATTGACTCATAAGGAAAATCAGACAAGAATTATGACAGGCAGTGACCAAAACATGTCCACACAGAGTTCACATCACAAGAAGAGTCTAATTAGAAGAATAAAAATGATCACTTTAGAAAGGAATTCTTGCAGAAAAAAAAAAATAATAAAGACTTCAAGCACCAATATTAACTAGACATGGAAAGGTATACTTCAGGGTTCCTGTTTCCAGAAATCTGAAGTTATCTCTTCTAAAAAAAAGATTTTATGGCTAGGAAAAATCTCTCTTCCTTGTTTTCCTGTGAGATTACAAAAGAATTAAAACCAGAAGCCTGAAAATCTGTGTCCAAAGTGTTGCAGAACTTGTCCTGTGATGGAGGGAAGACAGGCAGTTTTGTAGTTATTTCCCATCCTGCAGTGTTGTGGATCCCAATGGTGTCAGATGGGAAGTTTCAGCCAGGAATATTGCTAATGGAGTGGAACATTAAAACAGTGACTGGTTCACCCAGACTCTACTGATTTTGAAGCACCTGGGAGTTGGGATTATAACCACCTGCTGTCTGTAGCCACCTGCCAGAGGTAGGCCATCCCATAATAATATACTGATATCCTCAGAAGCAGAAAAATACAGATACAAAATTAACAAAATGAGCCTGCTTAGGTACAAAGAAATCAACAGCCCAGCTACCGCTACACAGAACTCCGATTTTGCTTTATTGACTAATATATTTTCCATGAAAAGCACAAAAGAAAACTGGCATTATCATGTTTTAGTTTCTTTTTTAATAACTGTTGTTTACTTGATGCTTACTGTAGCAAGGAATCTGATTAGATTTGTAAAGCTATGTCTTGGAGATCAAATTAATAAAGTCAATGCACAGTAAACTATATCCATGTATGATTGCTTTAAAATAGACAAGGACCTCCAAAACGCCTTGAAAAGTATTTTGTTTCAAGTTATTTATTGCTAGAGTTGATTGTTATGCATATTTCACCTAACCAGTCAATATGCTAATTTAAGTATTAATTTATCTCCTGCTATTTGCTGGAACATTAAGAAGCATCAGATCTCATTTTAAATATCATCTACCTGCTATCAGTAATGGTGGTAATAAGTCAACACTGAAGAGTGAAGTGGCATCATCTCCAAAACATATTTAATTCAGTTCATGCCTTATGGGAACAAAATTATATTGCATATTCTATCAAAAAACATTTCCCTACCACAAAAAATCTCCCAGTACACATAAACTGTTGGTACAGTACTTTCAAATACCAAACCCAAAGCCCCAGTCTCACTTCACACAGCAGCCCTGAAATAACAAAATTCTCCATATAATTATCCAGCATAATTTGCCTTGCTAAATGTAAAATTTAAAGTTTCCTTACCTAACTTGCATTGAAATTCAACTCTTTACTAAACACTTGCACGGTCTCCACATCTCAGTACTGACAAATCAGGTCAATATATTGTATATAATGTATACTAATGGTGCATTATTAAATACCCACAAAAAAAAAGTTCCATAGGGCCTTGCAAATTCTCCTGCCTCCCTTTCCTCCCTCCTCTACATCTCCAGTTTCTCAGACAGGCAGCACAACATAATCACAAAATACTGCTGCAAGTACATGAACCTAAAAGTTTAAATTTCTTTTTTTCAAGTTATTCTTCTCATGAGACACTAATAAAACTATTTCTTTCTCTTCATCATACAGCAGCTCTGCTTTCCTAAAGAAAAAAATAGGGAAGTTTAAATTGCACTGGAACATAGTGTTTGTTTTGACTTATAAGAGGAGCCTCTGAAGGTTAGGACAGTCAAGGCAGCAGATGAAATCACTTGAGTTTCAGCTAGAAAAAACTGTAAAAATTCACTCATCCAGAAAATATTTTTTTTTAAATTGACATTGACTGATGATTCAAATAGTTTATATTATGTTTATTTCTCTGTCCTTTCCCCCGTTAACCAACTCACGATGATCTTAAACTAAACATCTCTTCCAAGAATACCATAAATCCCGCAAGCCTTTTTTTCTAAATTAAAATTAAAAAGTAGGTCATATACCCTGTTTATCAAAAATTGTCTTATAATCATCAAAACAAAAAGCCAAACAATAGGCAAGAACAGCTACATTTCTTCTGAAACTGGGAAAATACAAACATTCTAAATCCTTTGTTTTATTGAGGGTTCCCTATCTTTTCCTTTCACTCTCTTACGACAACTTTCATGTAAGCACTTAACGTCTCCTCACATTTGCAGACCTTAACAACCTCTCCCCATCACAAAATTTTAGTCAGTACATGTTCCCTTAATCAAAATATGCCAACAATCTTTAACATTTTAATAATCTAGAATGAAAGTGCACCCCACATTTACCTGTTTATTTCACATTTGGCTGCAAGGTAAGGTCGAGGACCTTGAAGGGTGAGTACAGCTCATCATTGCTGGTGAGGGTAAGAAACAAGGTCAGTGCCTCCTCGGGTCTTTAGCCCCAGCTGTGGTTGATTCTAAATAGTAACTCCCATATTTAGTTTCCTATAGTAGGATTAATAAATAGGGTCTAATAATTACATTTTAGAAGCGCTCAACTCCCACAAGGGGAATAGCTTTAATTGAAAAAACCAAGATGGTGCCCAACAATAATGAATGATAATCTGGACACATTGGTAGCAAGAATCAAACAAGGTGTCTTGCAGAAAACTGATGGGAGAAATCATCTGTTTGAAAGAGATATTATTCTCACTAATAGAGGTGAGAGATAAATTTGCTCAGCCTGCTAAAGCTGTGATCTATCGAACATCCTCATCTGTCTGCCATACATGTGTGCTTAGCAAGTCTAGAATTACACAAAATTGCATGAATGTCTGGGGAAATGTACTTTAACCTGATCACAGGTTTTAAGCAGAGTTCATCTCAGTTTCCCAAACCCTGCAGTTACATAGGTGAGTATGTGGACATACTCATGTAATGTAAGTATATACCCATTGCTCAAAACTTATCAATTCCCTGTGAAAAATCAACTTTAGTTTCATTTTAGCATTCACTTTGATAAAAAACCTGGATATTCCCCAGCCCTACCTTTTAAATTTTCATTCTTATCCCCTTTCTCCCTTGCTTTTTTTTCTGTTCCAAACTCCTCCATTATCTTCCTGAGAAGTGGGGTTTTTTAACTCCTACTTCTACTCTCCCAGAAAACATTGTCCCACCATCAGAATGCAGCTGCCCCTTCCTGACCCTCCCAAACACGTGCATGCCATTCACAGGCACTGCCCCTCCTACACGGTGCCCACTCCTTTCACTCCTGCAGGTGAACAGCTCTGTCACATCATCACTGTTGATTGATGGCAATTTCTGGTAGTCCAGCCCACCCATTTCCACAGGTGCCCTCCCCTTCTTCCCCTCTTCTAGCACATTCAGCCATTCCTCATCTACCTCCCTTCTGGTGTGTGACTGGGAGAGAGCTAAAGAGACAGGAGGTAAGAGAGTGGCAGAATTTGCTGTGTCTTGCTACCTCAATTCAAAGCTCTTCAGAGTTGGAGTAGGTTCAGTTACATTATTTTTTGTCTCCTCAGGTTCTCAGGATATCCAGAATGTTCTATACTGAAAAAGGTATTTTATCAAGCCCTCAGAACCTGTGGTGGTTTATCAACAACTGCTTGGATAATAGTTTAATGATGAAAGAACAGTAAATCAATGTGGTCAAGAATAATATTAAAGAGGCACGTAATACTAAAGGGGATCTTTCTCCCAAGAGGGAAAGTGAGAAAAACATATGACAGCATAAAATGTACTGAGCTTTGATCTTCTTCCTTTACTCCACCTTTTATGTTTTTTGGATGTAATAGGTGCCTGATGTTTTTGTAACACTGCAAACTCTTGAGAGAAGGGTTTTTTCCTTTCTTTTTTAATTATGTGCATGTACAAAGCCTCATACAATGGAGCACTCATCCCTGGTGAAGAATCCAGGCTTTACTCTAATCCAAATTAACAGTCATAAAGATGACAAAAGAAATCTCTGCAGTGGTTAACTGCAGGACTGTGCAATCTTTTACATGAAAAGTTTCCAAAGGAAAGTAAGGAAAGATTTCCCATAAGTGTTACCATATGGTGCTAACACTTCCTCATCTCAGAATTACCCCTTCTTTCAATCATTTTTCATACACACTGATTTGTATATTGAAATATGATTCTAGCCAGAATAATTCATCATGGAATAGAGTTTTCATTCATTTAGGGAAAATTTCAGTACTTACAGCCAAGATTTGCCCCTGAAGCCTCAATGATATGACATACCTTCTTTAAATCACTTGCCCTTCCACACGTACGGATTGGTGCACTAAATAGGCAGCATAGTACAGAAATGCTGTGATGTATATTATTATTTCTTACTATGTAAATCTTTATTTTGTCCTTTCTGCATTTAGGGAAAAAAAACAGATCTTTTCCTTTGCATGTAAGTAGTATGAGCATGTTCACCACTAAAGAAAGGAATTGCTTTGTGGTGAAAATACTATTAGCTTATCTGATTACTAATGACATGACTGCAATGATATAGGGCTTTTCTTCTGGGGACCACTGAGAAAAGGTCACTACTAAGAATAATTGAAGATGTGAGCAGTAATAACAGGTCATGAAGAGAAGAGACTGAAAGTCCATCACTAAGAAAGCTTTAGAACAGCATTTGCATTTGCCCAGGGCTCAAAAAGTGGCTCATACTTTTGATGTGCCATTTTGTCCCTTTTTCCCAGTAAACATTAAAAGAACTTGCATTATCTACTCTGAAAAAATTACAATTCTCTCACTGCTACATTTTCTAACTCTGTTTGTTTAGCAAGACCATTCACTCAAAGGCAAATGGGGAGCCCAGACTAATCTGCCAAACAAGTAGCTCCACTAATAGTTATACTGAACGCTAATGTGCTCTCTATTTATATTAAAAATTAGGAGATTAATCTATTATTAGAGAATAAATAGAAGATAATTTTAAAACATTACAATTATTCCCTCTTAGGATCAAGACTGAAATCTTTTACCTTTAATTGTGGCAGGAGGGGTCAACTGTGATTTCCTCAATAACACAGCCCCAAACAAGTATCTTTGCCATTTTGATGTCCCATCTTGGGGAAAAAAAATAGCATCTTTACAATATAAAATGTAGGATCTGTTCCTTCAAAATTACAAATCGTTAATTGGAGTACTCACGAACTGTAGACAAAATGTCATGAAGGTCAGAGCAGGCCTTCAGTAACTGTGATTCAGTACCTTCTGGTCACCACTTCCTAAAGTTAAATTCCTTACTGGTCAGGAACTGAAATCACCCATTGCCCACTGAAATCCCAACTGCAACTAAGCAAAACTTTCTTTTGTGCTTAGCAGAGATTTTGAAGGCTGAACACCATTGAGTCTAAATTCTGCTTCACGGTTTAAATACATCAACAAGCACCCTGATTTTTTTACCTGCCATTGCCTGTACAATATCCTTCCCCATAAAATCTGTTGGCAGCAAAACCTTCTAGTATTACCCACAGCCATAAGCTACAACATTGAAGCTTACATTACCAGCAACACCTTCCTCAATATCATTGCACACAGGCCAGCAAGCATTGCACTGCGGAGGCCTCTGTGATATTTATTCTGTGGAAGAACTGCTGTCATCATTGTATCTGTCAGCCTCATTTTGCCCATCACTAACTGCCAGTCTATTCCAGCATACCTGTTTTACAAAATTGCAGTACGGGAGTGAATTCTAAATCCTAATTATAACATAATTCTAGATGTCTTCCACAGTGAGGGTTAAGACAATCTGGGTCACAGAAGTAATGAACCATTAGCTAGAGGAAACAGGAACTCTGTCTGGGGGTTATATGCTTCAGAAGATAGCTCTTTCAGGTAAAATATCCAAAACACTTACACGGTAAAGAAACTTGTGTCCCATCCTCTGAAACTACTCAGTCTTCAAGAGCCAGATTCAGTGACAGAGGGGTTTTTTTAAAACGGTTCTTTAAAGTTGTGACTCCTGTTTTGGGAAAACTCCCATTATTTCCATAATCAAAGGGAGGAAAAGAGACATGTTTATCATTTCCCTCCAACAAGTACCAAAATTTTCTTTTCATAATTTGGCAAACATTCTTAATTAGTATCTCCTTCGTGTTTAAAAAAACATAACTGGAATTTACAGCAATTCTCATCCATTTATATTGCCTCTAAAACTAAGCAATTACCCACTATTTAGGGGTAATATTCCCCTCCCAAAAATATCTTAAGCGGACTTCAAAGGCAGAAACCATTTTTTGCAGAGGACCTCTCCTATTATTGCCTTTTCTATTCTGTTTTACTTAGAAAACAGCATCTTTTAACCAGTGATGCCTGTACCAAGAGCTGCAGTATGACCAATGCCTGTCACATAGGGTCCCCTCTGTTTTCCTTCCTCAGACTTTTTAAAAAATCCCTCTCATTTTTGCTTCATCTCTATTTCACAGTTAATTTGAGCTGGGTAAATTATCATGTGGACTTGGCGAAAACAACTTGCAAGGAAAAAAGAAACATATAACTCAGAGAAGTCTGAAGTGCGAGGGGCTAGTTCAGTCATTTATTGCAGGGAAGTAATTCTAATCTGAACAACAGCACACATGGGTTTGGGAGCTACACTTACAGAAGAGCTCCAAAGAGGAAGGAAGGATCCAAACACTGGTCTAAATCTGTCTGTGCATCCATATTGAGGTCTGAAGATGTAGAAAACAGTAAAAATTGCTGTTGGGAAAAACAGCCTCACACTCTCATCATTCATTTCTGAATCACGTTGTAATGTTAATTTAGAGTGCTGAAATCACCTGTGTTCGTCTAATGGAAGACACACTATTATATACACTTGGTAATTTCTTTAATAAAGAGTTTAAACAGTCCAGAGTAATCCACATTAATTATTCATATACTGGAGGAACATAATAAAAGTCAATGAAGAAAGTCATAGTCTCTTGGAGTTCTTGAGGGAAAAAGAATAATATTAGGTAAAAGTCAATGGACTGTGACATCAAGATTTATCTATACAATTTACCCTGGGAATTTGAATTGCGAATGAAGCCACAGCACCCGCAGGATGGGACAGAGTTATGAGAAACAGGTCACACAAGGATATTGGTAGCACATCAAAGTTTACAGTACTTACTGAAGATCCCCAGAACTTTTCCCTTTCCACAGAAAAAAAAATCAAAGAATCGTAAACGTGTTTATCTACTAGATTTTTTTTAGAGCTACCAAGAACTCAGCTGCCCCAATCAATACAAATTATCTATTGACAAACAATCCATGTGCAGCACCTTGTGGCTTTGTTCAAGTCCTGTTGGGCTTGTAGTCTTTGTAACCACCTACATGGGCATCACGATGACAAGGGACAGAAATAGGACAATACTTTGCTATGCTGATAAAGAATAAAATCTACCCTGTATTGATGCAAATCTCATTTCAGATAGATGTTTAAATTTATTATAGAGTAAAATGATCCGCTGCTACTTACTTTTGTGAAATTACACCTATTTGGAAGAACTGAGAGTGAATGGTCTTGATTTTGACCAGTAATTGAGCTCTAATTACTCCTGACTCACCCTGATGTTTCTGAGGCTGGCAGCAGAGCCAGCTGTCCTAGAATACATTCTGCTGTTGTGTCTGTGAAGCAGCTCTGCCTACTCTGTGAGACCAGCGAGATGTTTTTCTCCCTAAGCGAGTTTTTGAGAAGCAGCCACCATAATGACACACATCAGAGACGTAGTTAAGAAAAAGCCTAATGATTAAAGAAATCTGGAGAGGAAGCCAAGAAAATTAGAGATAATTCTGAAATATTACAAATATGATGCTGAGTAGCACCAGAATTCATCTTCTGGTTCCTTCCTAAAAAGTACACAAAAGACTATTTGTCTCTTTCTAGAAAAAAAGAAAAAGATTACGAGAAGACTAAACCTCTCTGATTCTAGATGTTCATCTGTTACACTCCTTTAAACAACAAGGAGAAACTGCACTTAGGAAAATCCATTTATGAAGAAAAAAAAATCTGAAGGCTGGATGCTGTCAGGAGTTTATACAGGTGCTTTTCCCCATTAAGAGTAGACAAAAGCCTTTGCTATACTGTAGCCATAGAGACACCAGCTCTCATTAATGTAGCCTCCAATGCCTGTTGATTTTGATGGAATTGAAGTATTTGAGGAGGGAATTAGGGTAAAAATGCCTACTTTTTTTCTGTTTAAGTTTTTTATCTTTGCTGTTCTTCCTTTGTAATCTTTATTTCCATATTACAGATTCCTCTGTGCTCATTCTCTAACCTCTCCTGGATATTCTTTGCTACTGGGAGTTACCAGATAGGAGGCACATAATGTAAAAGAGAAAGAAATGGGGATTTTCATATCACTCTTCACCAATCAGAAACTTCCTCCCAGCTTCCTCCACTGCTACACCAAGCTGCTCTGAACTCCAAAGCTGGCTCTGTCTGCTGAATCCAGCCTCTCCCTAGTAACAATAATTAGCCTAGAGCATACACAATGAAAAAAGAATGGGACATATTAATTCATAAAGGAATTACCAACAGTTACTTCAGAGGTTTCTTCTTTTTTTTTCTTTCTGTTCAGAAATAGAGAGAATGAGGGGGGTTGAGGCAGCTTAGAAAACTGGAAACAGTAAAAGGTACAAATTCAGAAGAAAACACTGGAGTGAGAACCACAGTTTTGCAGAGGTAATAGTGAACGTTTCACTTTGCAACACCTAAAGAAGAAAAATGTACAAGAAAAGCGGAAATGGGAGAAAATAAGAGGGTCTGAGAAAGGAAGTGCAGGAGAATAACCTCCACATAAATGTCTGTAATGCATGACGTGTTAAAAGTGATAAAAAGTCCAAGGTACAGAGATAAGCCAGTGGCAGAGTTAAGAACAGCCCTGCATTTCCCTGCTAGCATGTTACACTGACTTTACAGGGCACTGTCTTGGGATTTCTGAGTTTAGAAGAAGGGGGCTCTCTCATTTCTTGGAGGCATCCTGAGAACAGTTGTTTTACAATAATCCCATTGACAGATTTGCACATTAGTTCCAAAGATTCATTAATTAAAGACTGTTTTTTTTTTTTCCTCCAAAAAATGCTTGATGTTAATATTTCATGAAGTTCCACATGAGTCTTCAGTCTGCAGTTGACCAGCATTTGCATAATTCTGTGAGACATTATATTCATCAAGGTTTAGAATCAGTCTGGCACCTCATATGGGAGCCCTCTTAAAAATTCTTAAATTATTCTAAGGAACCAGTATTATTCAAAAAAATATTTCTTTTCCTTCAGGATTTGAACTTCAGCCAAAACATTAAAAGATAATGTTTAAAACTATACTTGGAGACTTTCTATTTGATGAATATATTACAAATCTAATTTTGTGTTGTTTCTGAATCCAATACTCTGCAGAAAGCAATGAACAATGTGTCTGCAATGCTTTCTACATCAGTGCAGTGTTTACAAACAATCCTAAGACTTAAAAAACCACACACAAAAAAATCACCCTAAAAATCCAAAGCTTTGTGACCTTTCTTCTACAAACTATCATGCAGCAGAAGTAAAGGCATAAGAATATTAAAATTAGGCCCAGATGAATAAATGAATTATTTTTTTTACTGTGCAACCTCATTTGAAGTATTCTTTCAAACCAACATGAGACTATGAAAAGAATGCCTGAAAGATCTGAAATTGTTTCATTAATGCTATGTCAAAAAAAGCAAAATGTGATGTGTTATTACACGCTACTCTGTACAAGGAAACAATACTCAGCTACTTCTTTTAGCTTTATTAAGAATAAAAATTAACTATCAGACTCACATCAAGCACTGGCCTTTTTTGAGAAGGTGGCTTCAGTTTCCTGCAGGCAGTTGGGGAGTATCAGGTCAAGGACCAGAACAACAATCTCTGTATCTACAGTTCTCTTCCTTTTGTATAACTTCCTGGAACATTTTTACTGAGGGATACATGGGAGAAAAATGGTGCTCATGGAATATGAGCTGTATTGTTATTCTGCTGTTGAAAAACGTGCACTGGCAGGCTCTTGGCTAAAACTTGGTTTAGAATCCTGAGAGACTCTAGATTTTTACAGCTAAGAGGTTTTGTCTTATCAATTCAACTTCCCTTTAGCTATTAATGTGATGGCAGAACAACAAAATCAAAAACCACTTTTTGCCACTTCCTGAGTAATTGCCACAACATTTTTTAGCAATTTTACATAACTAAAAACATTAAGTTAAAGTGTAGGTTCAATGAAAAAACAGTCCTCATGTGCCCCAAGTCTCCTGGAGTAACCCAGCTATTCATCTTCCTAATTTAAACAAAATATGAGGACAGGTAGCAACTGTGAGGAAGGGGGAGAGAGCTGCTCATGGCTGACAGTGTGTGGACAGTACCTGTATCCTCCCTACCTCTCAGAAAACTCTCATTTTCCTTATACTCAGCAGCTCTGCCCATTAACATCTGATGAGGTAATAGCACACAATTTATGTAATTCTGGGTTAAAGGTAGAACACATATAAAAGATAATTACTGCCCAGTTAGTGCTGCTTTTAGTTGTAATACTTTCATTTTATAACAGATATGAAAGCGTCCACATGCTTTCAAATGACAGCTGGGTACTGGAGCCTTTTATCATTCCAGAACTTCCAAGCCTTTACCTGCACTGTTGCTAAAACCTTCTGTAAGGATGCAATTCCCTTGTTGTCATTCTTTGACAACACTGTAACTTGTCTCTAACCCATTCTCTATCCCCATCATGCCTTCCTAAGCCCAGACCCTACAGTTACCGATAAGGTCCGTATGGGCAGGACAGTGACCTTAGGCCATGGATTATCCCACCAGCCCCTACCTTCCCAAATGTGTGAGTACCTTTATTGCTACTACTGATAGTCTAGTTTAGAACTACAGAATCCTAACAGCCAGCCTCAGAAAAGATTACCCAGTCTTTTTTCATCTTGCAGTCCACATAGCTCACTTCACAACATTTGCATTCCCAGATGGGTAACTAATTCTTTACCCTGAAGTTAAAAAGAAACATTAAAAAAAGCAACTGAAATATGTCACAAGGAAAAACTTACAAGTTCATTACTTCATAGAAGCTTTTTTAATATAATTTTTACTAAAATATCCTAAGAGATTTAGGGTGACTCACAAATGCCTAAAAATATGGAAGCTATTTTCCTCCTGTGTTCTTTTTTCCTTTATGATGAAGGGAAGCTAAAAGTACTTTGCTTTTGTTTCTTGTTATTTTTTGCTTGGTTTCTCCCTCCCCTTTCTGTGAGAATAATAAAGTACATTATGTTTTCACTTGCAAAGCTCCTGAGTGTGCAGTGCCTGCCCCAGCGGGAGGCACGGCACACAGAAGCACAAACCACACAGCTGCAATTACAGATCAAAGAGGATTGCTAATCTCACTAACTGCTACACCTCGGTTCTCCCACCTTCAGTCAGTGCCAAGCACTCTGCAAAACTCAGTGTCAGTGTTTGTCTTTGCAAACTACAGGTATATGTATCTGTATTATACCCACATGCATACAAACATATTAAGCATGTGTATATGATACACGTATTAAAAACATTCTTATTCGTTATTATTGTTATTATTGCTATTATTGTAATAAAATGGAGTTGAAATTTGCTGCCAAAACATTGTCTTCTACTGCCATCTGAGATACCACAGACTAAGATACCCACACAGCACTGAGAGATAGGGTGGGAGATTCAGTCCTTTCTGGAGCAATGTCAGGGACATTAGGCAGAATATCCACAGCACCTGAAACAACTCAAGGTGCCCCTTGTCAGGCAACTGAACCCAGACTTCTTTTCTAAAACGATCTAAGTGAGCTATGCCATAAAATTCCTATTTTTGTCAGCTGGTCTTGCAAGTTTCTCATAGTGATCTTAAATGTCAACAGCTTAAGTCCTACAGTTACCTGAGATTAGACCTCTCCTGTGTTCCTTAAGACGTCAGAAAACTGAAAGTCTACCTCTCCAAAACTGGTAATTTTGTCAAGACTCATTTGAATCATTTGAATGCCTTTGAAAAATACAGATTCAGACGATACAAGAGCTCAAGAAGAACTAAAAAAGGAGGCCCTGTACATTGTATTTAACTGCTTCAGGAGGTTTCAAGGTTTGCTGAATGACTGCTTGATACTAGTTCTGTTGGCATTGTAACCTTGGCTTGCCTGCTCCTCTGTGCCTCGTTTTCCAGTGTTGCAGGTGGTCATATTTCCACAATATAGAGTGAAACATTCACCAAGGGAGTATCTTGTTCCTGGGATAGGCACTGACAGGCCTTCACTGCTTTTTGAAATAAGAAGTTTGGATCCTAAATGTTCAGGACAGGAACAGGAATTAAAGCAGACTGGGAAAATGCTTCTGCTATATTATAGAAGAGATACTGTTCCTCAACTAAATTAGGAATGTAAAAGTGAATTAACCTTTCTTTCTATTTGAAAAATGAGAAATATGCTTCCCCTTCTCTATATTTTGCTCTAGTCACACAGAATGCCTTCTGTTATTAAATAAGCAACTCTGTGAATCAGAAATAACTCTATGCTGGAAAGCACACAGTTTATGCTGGGAGTATTATGGTAGAGATGGGGGCCTAGGACAAGAGAGACTAGCCCCACATGGGCTTTTAAAGGAGAAGGTAGAAAACAGATAAATAACGTTGCATTCATTTTTAGGATCCGTTCCTAAAAATACTTGACATTACCTACATATTGTTGGATATTTTTACCAAAAAAAGAAATCTAAAATATGAAGAGTTTGCATGGAGGCCTAAGGCTCAGAGATGCAGTCACCATGCCAGGTCACTGGCACAGATTGAAAGACAAGTTTGTGTGATAAAAACAAATCTAATGGGTTTATTTTTAAATACAAGCATTTCATAATGAATATTTAGCAAGACAGCTGCAGCCTGAAAATCATCCTGGATACGGACAAGAATGGTTTCAATAAATCATTGCATACATGAAAAAATCCAGAACATTCCTCACAGGTTCACCTCTAGCCTAGGCATTTGGCATTATATTCTTTTGTTATGTGTGATATCTATACCTAAACTGTATTTAAAGGCAGTTTAGAAAAATAAAAAAATAACACACAAGGAAGCAGTAAGATTCTTGATTCCAGAAATAATCATCGCCACTTGAAAATTATCATCTGTGGAAGTAAGATGATGATTTAGAAACCTTAGCTTGGGGGTTTTTCTCCTTTCAACTCAATGAGAAGGTAGAATCTCATTCTGTACTTGTGCAGTCAGTATTAGAACTAGAATTATTTTAATGGTGTTTACCCTACCTATGCTGGCCTCTTAAAAGAACAGGAGAACAAAGGAAATTAACATTTCAATCTTCCTTACATCACTACTTAGTCATTGTAAAATCATGGTGTAATAAAGCCGTCTGTGGAGAAGACCGTCATCAAGCACACACACAGACACACATACACAGACACAAAAGGAAAAGTAATTAAACTGCAAAATTCAAGCAGGACAGCACCCCCCACCCTCAAACCAGGATGGATGGGTGTATGATAAGGCACTGATGTTCAATATTTCTCCCATCTATAAGGTTGCTTTAACTGTAGGAAGAGCAATGCAATTCAGCTACCTTAAAATTAATGGCAAACTCCTACCTGGTGCAACTGGCATCAATAATGTTATTTTGCAGATTTATACTGCTGATCAGAACATGAAATTTCTTTGCTGGCTACACTGAATAGGTATGATAGAATAACAATTAGCATATTTTTAGACCATCATCTATGCTGGTGGCAATCAGGCTTAAAAAATGACAAAGATCTCATTCATAGAAAATTCCCAGACATTTGTCTTTTCAAATTATAAACTTGGGTATCACTTATTAAATTATTCATTCTGCACTTTCTGTGTAACACAGAAAGTAGGCATGAAACTGGGGATTCTAGTTATCTAAAGCCATCTTAGTTCAGAAGGTTAATTTTCATTTCGACAAGTGAGAGATTCATTCTCTATTTCTGTGCCCCACTGCGTCTGAATCCCTGAATGATCCCTACAGAAAAAGTGTAAAGGAGCAAAACTGTAAGGCTATTTCAAGTCTATTTCAAGTACTGTAGGAGTTTGACAGTATCTCATTTTTCAACATATGCTAAAACACCGTGGGATGACTTTTAGCTTCTGCAGCTTCATGCAGATAAATATGGCTAGATAGGATCTGGATGTTTCCTGCAATCAGAGAGATGTAAGCACAGCACCAGCAGGTTCCTTTCTGCAGTGAGGTCCTAATAGAGAACAGCCACACAGGAGCCCTCCATAACCAGTCACAGCAGCTGGAATCCAAGCACAAAGAAACAGAGACCACATCCAAGCTCATTTGCCCTGTTCACAAAGAAAGGCTACACAGGAGCTGAATTATACTTTACTACAGCAGGCTAGTTCACTTGGGGCCAATACCTCAAACACGGGTGGATGACTAATTTATGATGACTAACTGAAGAGGTCTCATTTTTAAAAGAAATGGTTCAAAGACAGAAGAAATAATGAGAAAGGGAAAAAAAAAAAAATCCTGTTATGTGACCCAGTTCAAGCTTAACTCTGTATATGCTATTCCCGCACAGTGAACTTTTTGGTCCCATTTTATTTCCTGTTCTCCTGTTCTGTTGGAGGCAGCGCTGTCAACCATTTCCAGCTGAGACCTTTTCAATTCTGATACTCCAAGGGCTCTTTTATATCTCCTCAGCTCAGCAGAAGGAAACACAGGCAACAGAAGATAGGATGTTTTTCTTCTCCTTTTATGACTGTTGCCATTTGGTCAACTGAGGTGGCACTGATGGCACAATAAAACCACCAGTGTGAAACTTAACGGGTCCCACAGTAGCATGCAAATTTTAAGAACATCAGGCTGGCCATTTCAGCAGGGGAGTTCTGTCTGGACCTGGATTCTGGCTATGAAAGTGGCCATCAGCAGATGTTCAGGGAGAGAGCATCAGAAAACTGTTCCAGTGAGAGGCAAGACACTGTTTAAAAACCTGGAGTTAGAGGCTGCATCTGGACTGTGATGTCTGAAAAGTATCAATTCCCCTCCAGGGCTCATTTATTCCTTTGGTTTCCATGAGACTCTTCAAAGCCCTAGTGACAGGCAGGTAAATAAATATTATCTGCTTTTAACAGGCAGAAGAAAATGTGTTCTATAATGTGTGCCAGATGTTGTGAAAACTAAGCAATTAACAGTCCTAGCAGTGGTCTATGTGCCACTTGTGTATCTCATTTTGCCTTAAAGATCTTACAGTCTAGACAGATGGCATAAAATACTCCAGCAGAACAGAAAAGTGTCTAGCCTGACACTTGGAAAAGTTTTTGGCTTTCTGGTTTTTTGGTTTTTGTTTTTGTTTTTGTTTTTTTCTTTTTAATTCAGGAGTACTGACTTCTTTTTTCTTCTATTTTAATGCATTAGGCCTTCTGGCTCCCAATATCTGATACAACCCTATTGGATCAAAATGCTTCCCTTTTTTTCTCTTACTTTCTCAGTATATTACCTTTCCACTCTAAAATAGTCAGACTTTTTTTTAAGCCATAAGCAGATTAATTATTTTACAGACCAGAAACCATGGCCATCTTCACTACAGTCCAATTACTTCATCAGTAAAGTGAATATATTATTTTCTTATTCTTCAGTCATAAGTAAGTTCTAAGGTATAAAAGAGCCAAATATTAGAATTTTGGCTAGGCTGGAAATCAGGTCTCAGTGTATTTAATCTTTCTAACTTTGAACAGCAATTTTTGCTTTGAGTTAATTCAAAGGCAGACTTCTGGGATCTAAATGCCAAGGAGATTTAGGTAGGGTAGGGTATTTTGTACTCAAATGAGGAAACTAATGCAAACATGTAGAGGTTATATCCAACACAGCAGCATTTTCCATGCTAATGAAAATTTCTTACTTTATGCACAAACAATATTTTCAAGTTGAATATGTAAAAAAAAAAAAAGCTCAGAAAGTTTTACTGTTCTTTGAATGACTGTAAAATTTCTGACTTTTCCTGTCCAGTGGGCAAACATAACATACTTCTAATTTAAGCATTTGAAAGAACTTGCCACAGTTTTTCTAAGCAGATGAAACTTCTTAAAAGAACAAAACTTTTAGTTTGAGCTCTAGAAATGAAACTTTTGGAAATGTATTAGCATGTGTTAAAAGAGATCAAGAACACACCTTTTATACTCCCCACATAACCTGTGTCATCTGCTCTCCCATAAAAGTGCTCAGTTTTCTTCTGCATTGCTTCACAAGTTTGAGGTGAGTAGAATCTTTTCAATACACCTGAGGATTAATTAATACTGCCAGTATAGGATATCTTCTAATGTTTATAACATAAAGCATAATTTCTAGAGTTTATAATTGTGCACTACAGGTCTACCGCTTTCTGGAAAGACAATTTATCCTATCAAAGAGCACAGTGCACCCAACTGTAGCAGTACTGATGAAAAATGTCAAGGGGTATGAGAGTTGCCTGCAGCTGCTTGTATTCAGCTTTCCATGTGACAATTAATAGCAACCAAAACTGTAAACCTCATTGCAAAAATAATTACTACTTACATATGGATTGAGAGAAAAAAGTATCTGAATGTGTATTTCCAGCTAAGCAACAAAATAATGACTGGCATCTTCATTACACCTGTGTTTGCTATAAAAGATTTCAGAATTTCAAATTCAAGCAAAACCTATTATATTCAGTTAAACAAGGAAGCAAGGCTCCCACTTTGGAAGGGGATAAAAGGTATTCGTCACATGCTCTTCACAACACTAACGACAGCCTCCCTCAGCAGGACCCTCTCACCCATGGCAGAAAAATAATAGATAACATTTAAACTGATTAACATGCTTGTGCCTTCCCTGTTTCACTCACAAGAAGTTTCCATTCTGAAGAGGATGACTTTAAGAAAATGATACATCAGTTCCTTCATTTTGTGAGCAGAAGTGGTCATTCTGTCACCTGATTAGAATCACATTTGGGAACCCTGGATAAAAGGCATAACATTTTATTATCAGCAAATGTCACCTGCTTGAACTCCACCTATTTTTAGCCACTTGTGCTATTAATCAGCAGCACAGATCCCCACCAGGGTAAGAAGCCTGAGCTCCTGGCACTCGCCAAACAAGAAATGGAACAGAAAGCACAGCATGAGCAAACTGAAGGTGACAGCCATAGTACAGGAAACAAAACAGACGTGAGAGAACCCTGCTTTACAGAACAAGCAGGACTCAAACTCTTCATGTTTACCTTCCCTGTAATAACTGTGCACAAGTGATCAGAAGCCAAAGCAGAAAAGCTTGCACAAAAGTAAAAACTAGCCAATCCAAAAAGAGTAGTCTGGAGGAGTGCTAAATTAAAGCAGGAGTATTATTCAGTGCTTTGGGAGAAAGGATAAGCACCCAGGAATTTGAAACCAAGAATCAAATTGTCAATCTGTAAGAAGCCTAAGTGCTACAGCAGATTTTTATGATTTTTAAGAAATGCTTAAAAAGTTACTTTGCTTTTACTTCTTAGTGAATGAAAAAAAATATTCAAAACTCAGTTTACTATCAGGTAAAAAACGTCATTGAAGATCTTATCTCCATCTTGCAGCTCTATTACCTCCAGACTTTCCTGAACACTGGATGTATTTCATGGCACACATCACCTGTGCAAACTGAGATAAAACACACAACAGAAAAATGGAAGCTTTTTACCTGAACTCTTATTTCTAGTAATTCTCTTCTTCATTAATACATAACCAAAATGCAAGCAATTTTGCACTGGCATTGCTTGCACCTTATAATTTTCCTCATGAACTTCTAAAATAAAAATTTAAAGAGATTTTCATTGCCTTGTACAGTTTGCTCGTAACTAGTCCTCCCAGACAATATACTACTTGAATGAAACAAAACCACATGCTAAGAATAGCAGAAACAGAACACTGAGGATGATAAATAATACACATGGTATGAGCACAAGTCAGGAAGAGTCTTACCATAGGTTTCTGTCTTAAACTGAATTTCCACTATACAATTTCCAGTCACCTTGGCTTGAAAGGAGACTTTTGAAAGAAAAAATTCCAGTGTAGACATTTGTAAACAAAATGTTTAAAGCTCAACTTGATTTAATTAATCCATATAATTTTCTAGTGTGCAAGAAGTTAGGTACCATAGATTCAACTGCTTTTTCATGCCAAGAGGAAAAATTACTATATAAATAAATAAAGAGATGAGTTCTCTGCTCTGCCAGAGAAAGAAATGCTTAATGAATCCAAGGCTATTTAAAATATTTACACCCTAAGTAAAACTTTACCAGTCACCCTAGTAAGTTCTTAAATTGCCAGGTGGCAATGCCTCTGGCTGCACATATCTTTTCCTCTAGAAAAAACAGGATGCAGAGGGCATTTTTGCAATCTTAATTTGCTAAGATTGTCTTTATGGGTTCTTTGATGCTAGATTGTGTACTGGAATTCTGATAAATTACCCCAACTTGTGCACTTTGTTAGCATGTAGGTGTCCTGCTCCCATATCCCAAGCTGGGCAGTAATATCTGCATTTGACTATTAACACTTTTTATCCATAAGAAGCAAAGTCAACACGTCATCTGAAAGAGATAACAGGATACTACAAGACTTTGAGAGGCCTTCTGAGTCTGTGGCTACTGTATTACTGAGCACCAGTCTGGGAAAGCCAGAGAGGCAAACTGCACTGAATCATTAGCAGTGCAGGTAACTGCAATAGCTTCAGTTCTCCAACTGTTCTCACAGCCTGGCTGAAGTCAGCACTTGACTGAAGACCAGATGGCTAATCCCAAAGCCAGAAAAGATGAAGGAAATTTTTTGAAGAAAGTGTCATAATTTCCATTAAAATAATGTGTAGAAATTCCAGTAGAGAAAGACACAGTAACAGTAAGCCCTTTCCTAGCATGTCTCAGAGAATATACATATTAATTTTACATTAGCATTCTTGTAAATTTAATTTCCAGGTATTCATTAAATCAAACTTCTAAACCCTAGAGTGGTAGATGTGACTCTGTAATCTCAAATAAAGTCTTACTCACTGAAGAGAGGTTGAGAGAGAGATCTGTGGGAAAATGGTCTTGAAGTACATAATTAAAAAACTATCCCAGTGTATGTGTCAAAGGGAGCAATTTAAAAATAGGTGTTTTCCATCTTGAAGCGCCAAAGGCTGCCACAAAAGTCTTGGTCCATATCACAAAGGAGGCTAATGTTGTCCTGTGCTACATGTGAGGAGTGTTGCCAGTAGTTTCAAGGGGGGATCCTTCCCCTCTACTCAGCACTGGTGAGACCACACTCAGACTCATGCACATGGACATGTGGCAGAGAGCCCACAGAAGGGTCACAAGGATGATGAAGAGACTGGAGAATCTCTTCTGTGAGGAAAGCTGAGATAGCTGGGACTGAGAAGCCTGGAGAAGGCTTGGGGGAGATCTTATGCATAAATATCTGAAGGGAGAGAGCAAAGATGGAGCCAGGCTCTTCTCAGTGGTGTGCAGTGACGGGAACAGAGGCAAAGGGGACAAACTGAAACACAGGAGGTTCCCTCTGAACATCAGGAAACACTTTCACCGTACGGACGGCAGCACCAGCGCAGGTGGCCCAGAGACGTTGTGGCATCTCCTCTGTTAGAGGCTCTCACAAGCCAACTGGACATAGTCCTGGGCTTGAGGAGGTCCTCCTTGAGCCACTGGGTTGGACATGAGGACCTCCAGAGCTCCCTGCCTACCTCAACCATATTGTGAAAAAAAGTCTAAGTCACCAGTTAAGCTGAACTCAAAGCACATCACTTTACTTCTGAGTGCCCACACAGAGCGTGGGTGTGTAACAAATGTGGCACAACAAATCCTCTTTAAATTCACACTTTTAATAATGCAGGTTATCTTGTTTTTCTGCACATGCAGAAAAAACCCTAAGCAGCAATATTTTTGTATTTGGAGGATGTTTTCTTTACTCTTTTTTTTTTTTTAAGGACAAGAAATCAAAGTGTCTGAAACTGCAGCAGATCCTGAGCATCAGCAGCTGAAGAGGCCCTTGCCACTTAACCTATAGGACTGTACCCTTTGCTAAGAGCAGGAGAATATTGAGAGCCTGGCACTGCTTTAAGCCGACCTTGAGCTGGGAATTAATTTTCAGGAGTCTCTTCTTTCCCCTTATTGTACTTTAACAAATTTTAGGCTTTCCTTCTGCAACAATCGGTATTTCTGCAAAGCTGGTGTGCAGTTACACTTGGGTGGTTCGTTGTGTTATTCCATTTTGGAGATAAAAGTGCAAAGAATACTTTCTGAACAAAACATCTGTCTAAAAGTTTAACTAGATTTCTAACGACGTCAAAATAATTATTCCACAAATTGGTGGAGCAGAGCAGTTCCATACTTTTATTTTAAAAATACCAAATAGCATATGATTGTATGCATTCCTTAAAAATATCTTCTACCTGAAGCTATAAGCTGCAAGAATTTAACTAAAGCAAAATGAAAGGCATGTGCCAGGTAGTGCAAGAGATCATCAGCAAAGACCTTAACCAGGTAAATGTTGCAACAAGAATAAAACAAAATCACAGTAAATACTCCTTATTTGCTAATCTATTTTATTTAAAATGTGTAAACATGTCAATAAAAAACCTTCATTATTTATAAATGGAAACATTATTTTCTAGTTGAAAGCATTTCTTCAGTTTTTCTTTATATCAATTAATATAAATTTTCCTAACTCACTTTCAATAATGAGAAGGCAAATGTACATAACTAAAAGCCTGTCACTATTTCAATTTCAAGACTGCTCAAGGAGAAGGGACATCACACTTAGGGGGATTCCAAGTTGTCAGCAGTGCCTTCTTTTCACAGCTAGGTCCTTGCCAAGCCATTTAAAGGCAAGCTTGCTATTTTGCACATCACTAACACCCACCCATCCTTCACATTTCCCTCCACCACTGGCCTTTTGTATTATACATCAAAGCACAGACCTCTTAAGTAGCATGATGGAAAAAAAAAAGAGACATTAATGTTACTTACATTCCATCACACTGTTACTCCTTGCTTTTACTTGTCATTCCCTTTGAATCCCCTATCGATGTGACACACTGGGACGTGGACATACTACAGATGCAGCATGATTCATCAGGAGTATATGGCTCCACTTTCAGCACAAAAATGTTTTTAGGAGATACCCAAGTTCATTGACTCAGTGCTTCTCACTAGGAGGCTGTTTTAACAATGTTTTTCTTGGCTTTCTCATGCCATTTTCTCTGCATCCCTGCTCCGAAGTCAAGGACTGTTCTTAAAGAGCTGTGGGCACTGGGCTGAAGTAATGCATGCTGCACTGTTCCCTTCATTCTGCCTTCAAATACCCTGAGTTGGAAGGGACCCACAAGGATCACTGAAGTCCAGTTCCTGGCCCTGCACAGGACAGCCCCATTAATCACACTGTGTGCCTGAGAACATTGTCCAAATAACTGAAAACAACCTTCTAGATGTGAGAAACCAGAGCAACATAACCAGGATAAACCTAAAAGGAGATAAAAGGACAGAGGGCAAAATAAAATTAATCCTAATAGTTTTAGACAATAATAATATATAATTAAGGATTTTAAAAACACACTGTTGCCAGAAAATGTTTAGAGCTGGTGGAAATTGTGACTAGATATGATGACCTCTTGAACTCCTGACACCTGACAAGTTAATTGAGTCATTCGTGCCCCATTACCAGCTCCAGCTACTTTCATTTTCTAAGAAAAAATACCTGTCCTGGATCAAATCTCTCTACAGCACAAGAATATAGCAGTTCCTTGATGATGAGCAGCCTTGAGGAGCTAATACTGTGGCTCTGTCACAGGAAGAAAGAGGACATAATTATCTGCAGAGATAGAGAGAAGAAAAGAAACACTGGAAAATAACAACTCCATGAGCATTTAATACTGGCACAGAGTGGCACGATCACAGTCCTAACTGTTCATTCCTTCCTCTTCCACCTCTGGCTAGCTTTAGCTGGGTTTAGTTCTCCCAGCCCGCAGAGGACAGGGCAGGACCAGGACAGCATAGGAGCAGAACTTATTGCCAGCTCAGGAGAAGGCAGATCCATTAGGCAGCTCTTTTGGCATCAGGTGAATTTTTTGCTACCTTAAAATGTGCATGAAACTAGACTGTTAATACTTATACGTTGCCAGAACTGAAGAGTACTATTTTGTTCTGTAGTCCATTTCCTATAAAACCTCGGAATTCTGCAGGATGAGTATTCAGATCTACTATTCCAAAAACCGCAGGCTGTGGCCAAACTAAAACTGAAGCCCAGCTGTATTCCCTACAAGCTGCCATCTCTACTGAAAGCCCTGTGCCTTCCTGCTGCTTTGCATTTTCATTACTCTGTGTAGTTTTGTCAAGTTTGCTACTGCAAATAAAGAATATAGGCTGTCACGTTAAAGCAAACATACACATACTCTGTAAAGTTACATTAATTTTGCTGTTCCAAATAACTGAGGACAAATCTGGCTTCCAGTTTCTTAAAAAAGTTTGTCTAGCACTCCCTGCAAGCTCCCTGGCTCAAACAGTAACTTGTCAAAAGTTTCACAGTTGAAAACTTTTTGAGAGAGAAAAATATTTTAAGCTACAGTACACAGGCAAAAATCACAGTTACCCAAGGAGGCTTTGGGACAAACAAGAACTTGGAGAGAGCCTTTTTACAAGGACATGTAGTGGCAGGACAAGGGGGAAAGGTTTCAAACTGAAAGGGCAGGTTTAGATTAGATATTACAAAGAAATTCTGTACTGTGAGGGAGGTGAGACACAGGGTCAGGTTGCCCAGAGAAGCTGTGGATGTCCCATCCCTGGAAGTGTTGAAGGTCAGGGTGGATGAGGCTTTGAACAATCTGGACAAGTTAAAGATGTTTCTCCCCATAGCAGGAGGGTTGGAACTAGATGATCCTTAAGGTCCCCTCCAACCCAAACCATTCCACAATTCTAGGATAATAACTAGTGCAGCCAACCCATCAAAATTTATTGCCAGCAATGAAATATGACATAATGTAAAATAGCACAATATCAGTTTCCAACAATAAGCTTCCACTGCTCAAGATTATGGAAGAAATTTGTAAAAAGTGATTTAGATTAGGTTAAAAAAATTGATCCTGAGTTAGGAAGCATCTCATAATATTTCCAATTTTTGCAATACTGAGGCAATACTATTTTCAATCCTATTTAAATATTTTACGATGTTACCTTATTTCTACTTTTTTATTTATTAGAATGAAATTTCTAAATTCCTAACATATCAGGGCATGTCTCTGTCCCATTTCTGTTTGAAAATTATGATTAAAAATTATTTCATGGAAAAGTAGGTTATAATGTAAAGAATGTACTTGAATGGCATTCTAAAATGTAAAAACTAAAAGTTGTATGAGCAATGGGAAAAGTTACTGGACACTGAATAACTACAGCAACATAAAAAGAATTCAAGATTACAGGGACAAGTGTTGAATGAAACAGAATAACAGAATGAATTACAGCCTAGGCCTCAATTTTTACTAAAATGCTAAATCCAATTTTAAAATTGTCCCACAGTTTCTGTGAAAATTAAGCACTATTCCAATTCTAGAAACTTGAGTAAACAAGTGAGGGTGGCAGTATTAGCACAGTTATAAACCTCAAAAACTCCAGGGTGCAGACAGAAGAAATTACTTTCTGTCCCCTCCGATTCACCTTAGTACAAGTCCAGAGCAGTTTGCTTTAAAAGCTGCTCAGCAACCAAATGTGACAGTCTAAAACTGCAAGATGACTGATAACTGCTTCCTGCAGGAGGTCAGTGGTTTAACTCATCCCTGTATTTACATTAAATTCAACAACTAAATATCACACATCCACGGGACAGATTTAAAGGAAAGAGAAACATGTCACCTGATTTGAGATACAGCCAAACAGAAGACAGAGGTGGCTTAAAGCTGTGATTCTGAGAGATACTCAACAGCACTGTGTCATAATACCTTTAATACAAGACACTGAAAGTATGGTCAGAGAATGAAGAACACATTTTTCTCCTGGAATGCTTTTAAATATTTAAAGTTAGAGAAAAGACACAGTAATTTATTGGTGATTGTCAGAGGAACAGAGGAGGAAATTTTCTCACCAGTAAATCACTGCTCTTTCTGCCAAGAAGTAATCAGTTATTCCACACTGCTACATCTCAGCTGCTCTTACTTGTCACTGTGATGTACCTCCACTTTGAAAAAAAGTTTCTAGATACAAAATTTATAATACTTTGTAATTAGTGCAGTTTATTCCTTAATCTCTCATGCAGAGTTACTACTGTAGCTCAGTGGAAACAAATATAATTGGCCAAATCCTATCCCAACATGCTTTATGCAGAATGCAAATCAAAGTAGTCTTGCAGGCCCTGTGATGATGAAAGGGAACAGTGCAAACCAGAAAACTGAATCCTTTGGGATGGGACAGGTAAGGAGGACTGACAGCATCTGGTATCCTGCCATGGAGATGCTCTCTGGGGTGATTGAACTTCATCCAGAGCTCAAAATGAGAGGTGAGAAATTCCAGATGACCTCACTTCAGAAGCAACTGGTATATATCGTCTTAGTTAAAACCTCTGTTTTCAAAGCAGCTCTGCTCCAGGCTATATGCAAAAATGAGCTACTAAGGAAAAAAAAACAAAAAGAAAAAATAACATGAATTAAACCTAACATGCTGTCATGGAAAGAGAAGCAAAATATTCTGGCAAAGCAATCAAAAAGAAAGAATTTACATTTTTTGTCTAAAACTTTTCTAGATTTTTGTACATTTTAAAGTAGAAAAATAAAATTATAATCAAGTTTCACTTAATGAAAATTTATTCATATTCATAAATCTAATCATAAGCATAAAAAACCAAAAAAATTATCATCTTCAAAGGAAAACTTCCCTTCAAGATTATAGAATTTCTTTACACTTGAAACCTCAGCTTTTTTTATGTTCAGACTTTTGCCAGAGCTATATTCCAACTCACTTCCATTCAAAAGCCTCACAGATTTATATAAGCCGTTTTTACCTCAACCATTTTTTCTGTATCAGGCTTTTCTAACCTATAGCAATTAATATAATTCTACTCAAATAGCACACACCTACTGTTTCCTACTTTTTCCAGTTATCAGCAAATTTGGAGATTTAGAACCACACTAGTTCAGGGCAGAGCATCATCTCATTAATTTATAATTTAATTTTTCAAAGTATGTCCCATTCATCACTCTTTAGTTAGCATTAGTATCTCATGAAAAACATCTTTTGTTATTACCATAATGCAGTAATTACACAAAAAAACCTCACAGACTAACATGCCAAATTAGTATAAATGGTCTTAAAAAGTCTTCCTAGTGCTGAAATGAGTTGAAATTTTCCACTTGTCTTGATGCCTACAAAATTGGATTTGGGTAGAACTGCCCTCCAAACTCAGGGAGTTAATCAATGTCCTCTGCCCCACAGCACTATTTATTTTAGAGCTGATTCACTTAAACATTATAAACTAGACAATAAAGAAGCTTCAATGCAGGAGTTTTCATGGGAATCACATCTGTTTTCTGTTGATTTAGAAAAACTTTGTTACCCTTAATTTTCTTCTCCTCAGAAAAGGTAGAATTACAAAACATTTCTCAATATTAGTAAGGTCCAAAAAGTAGAATTACCACTATTGTGAAAAATTGCTTTTATTAACATGCTTCTTATGAAGTTTATTTGATGTTAGTGCAAACTAAGATTAGAATAACAAAATTTAGGCTGTAAATGGTATTTGCCAACATAGAGGTTAGATAAACAGGAATTCACCTCTCCTAGATATTATGACTAGGGAACAAAATCTTAGACTTATGCTGCTAGATTCCAAAAAACATGTTATGGTCAAATAAGTAAATCCAGAAAAAACACTGAAATGATTCAGCTTGTTCTCTGGCTGGAGGAGGGGAGTGTGTAAGACAGAAGGCTTAAAAATTCTTAAGTAGCATGGAAAACATAAACATTAAGAACTAAGTTCACCATCCTGTCAACATACAAAACTGCTTTTTTTAAAGAATGACTCATAAAATTCTAGTAAGCAAGAATGTGATATAATCTTTGATTTAGCACTCCCTGAGCTGAAAATTTCTGAAGGCTGGAAAAGTAAACTAGAGAAATGTGACTGTGTGCTTGGCCTATTCTTTTGTACTCTTTCAGGTAAATGCTATAGGCCACCAATGCTAGAGGTAAATGCTAAATGCAAGAGAGAATATAGGGGCTGTGTGGGTCCTGACAGTGGCCTAGAACTGCTCTTATCAGGTTCACTGGCAAGTACTGATGTTCCACAGTTAAAAATAGGACCAAGGTTAAACTGAAGAAAATATAAGCCAAAAATAGATCTAGGAGTTCTATGGGATATTCAGTTCCAAGTTCTATTTCTATAGAGCACATGGGTATGGATGATCAGCTGGCTACAGATCTTGTAGTGGAGGGATTTATATTTTAGTTAGAAGAAATACTCAGTAGGGTAACCAAAGTATTTTGGAAATAATTCTAAATCCTTTGCTTAAAATGCAAACATTGCTAAGTTTCCTGTGATGAATTTGACTACAAAAGGCATATTCTCACAAAGAATGTGAGGGTGAAGGGTGACCAGCAGACACAGTAGACACAAAAGTCAATAGCTGTTCACTTCACTCTAAGTTAACTCCCCAAATCAGCTGGAAAGGCCTCTGGCCTTGACAGATCATATTGACTGTAATGGGAGCTTAGGTAACTAATTCATTATAGGCACCTACATGGACACATTTAAACATGGGTGTCATAATCTGAAGCTGAAACCAGCCACACTTAATTCAAATGTGCCTTGACTATTCACATTTAAGTAATGCATATTATAATGCTTTTCAGATTTTATTATCTTCCAGCCAGGCCTGAATTGCTGACCCCATTTAGCTTTCCAGTTAATAGCTGTTCGATGATTTGCCAAAACCAAAATCATGTGTACAGACTGTTCTTTGCTGAACTGATTGATTCAGGACTTATTTTCAAGATCATGTCTGCCCCATTTGCAGATGTTCTGGTCTCCTTAATAAGGACAGGAAAACTGACAAGACTTGTTAGAAAATTCATATCACTTCTCTTCTGTTATTCCAGCCTGCAGCTTGTCTGAAAACTTGCTGCTTCTACTCCCTTTTTTTTTTTTTGTCAGAACCAATAAATCCTACACTTCATCCGATTTTTATTTTCAGATAGGATTTTCAAAGAGACCTAAGGGATTCTCTGGTCTTATTACAGGTCCCTGGGAACTGGGCTTCTAACTCTCTGAAACTTCTTATCTTGCTCCTGTAAGCTTTCACATTCTGCAGCCCTGAGTTAACACAGACAGCAGGTAATCATTGACACGAAGCAAGGTTTAAAGGACAGGTTTTAAATCAAGGAGCTACTTACCTGACCATAACCAAAGCTGATGCCTGTACCACTACAATCCTGCTATCAAGTCTTATGATTCCTCAACACATAATTTCAAATGTCAAGATAACTCTGGGATGCTACTACCTGTCCTTTCAGGCTGCTCCTAAAAATAAATGAAATGGGCCAGCAACAATTCTCTGACTCTGCTATTGATTAGCACAGCATGGCTCACATGCATTTGGCTGACTTCTCTCACTCTATCTCCTTTCTCTCCAAAACAAAACAGCTGGATCCTACCTCCCTGGATCCTTGGCCCATAATATATCCCCAGTCTTTGCCTGGGTATTGTTTGTAAAAGTGCTTATTTAACACTCCAGATTGCACCATGGACATAACCATACTGGCAGTTCAGGAGTTTGGATGATCATACATCTGTGCTCAGGCCCAAACTCTGTCCAGGATTAGTTTATTAACAAAGAGATAACCTAACGCTCCTAGAGGATGATGCAGTTTGGGTAACAGTGGGCTTTTTTGTTGTCTGGAACTGTAAGGAAAAGTAGACTTCTTGATGGGTGCATTTCACTGAAGTTTTTTTTCATAAAGCAATTATATTCTTCCCTGGGGAAGTAGCTTTCTCTGCCCTTTTTTAGCCTGAAGATGTAATGACATTCTCTGAAAACAGAGAAATCACTCAAAAATTACTTAGTCGTCTCTTCGGTGTGGGCTCTCTCTGCCAAGGATTGGCAGTGTGAGTTCCATAAAACAGCCTTAACAAACCCCTTAACGAAAATATTTTGAGAGATGTCTATTTCCTTCACCATCATAGGGTAGGTGTCGAAGTTAAAAGGTGAAGGCTTGCAGTCTCAACATGGAAGTTTAACTACAGCTTTGAGACAGGTGCCAGATCCAGATGAGAGAGAGTTTAGAGTGCTGCTTCTTCTCAGCTCCCAATTACTGATGTGTATTTCCATTCTTAAGAACTCCATTTCTGTCAGGTGCTTAACTTCCTTATTTGGAAAACTCTGTTGCCTAAACCAAAATTGCTTAGCCAAACACTTAATCTATATGCATGTCTGGCACAGGTGGTCCTAATAGTGACCAAGTTCTTTGGATCTGGACCTCAACATTTTTGCTGCCTTTTCTTGCCTAATCCAGATATCACTTTCCACTTTTCCTGAGCTAATCTCATTCTCAGCCCCTTCATATTTCTCTGGTTTCAGTTCTCTCATTTTGAAACCATAAATCATTCCTTAAACAACATGCTATGTTATCCCAAGTCCTTCCTTTCACCTCTTCTTTCTTCTGCAGCTTTTCTGAGGGAAAGGTGTTCCTTGTCTTAGGTCTGTTGTCTGTTTTTCCTGCCATACATTAAAAAAAAATTAATCTGTTGCCTTATTATATTTTCATTTTATCCTCCACTCAGTCTTCTCCTAGATATACAAATCATATATTTTATATGTGAGTTCTTTGTTATGCAAACCACCATTTTACTGTGATGTCCTCAGGGCTCTGAGTTCTCTCCCCTTCTACAAGCAGCTCGAGGCCAGTTCACTGCTTTCAGCTGTTATGAAAAAAAAAGGTAGAATTGGAGACTTCCCGCTCCATCTCTTGGGAGCTGCTATTAAGCTGAGACCGTGTCCCCCGGTCTGAACTGCACTGCAGCTCTGCTGCCACCATACCAGTGCCTGGGCATGCCCCCTATTGATCCAGACCCTGACTTCAGATTTAATATCCAGCCCGTTTTCATACCTTCCTCATCACCATTGCTGTGGCCTGGCCTCTCAGCTAAACCAGGGTGGGGTCATCAATCTGCCCTGCTTGCCTTGCTCAGGTGTGGGGGGACTGGCTCCTTGTCCATGAGGCTCCTGCCCATGCCAGCCGTGTACCCATCCTCAGCCACTGGCTCACTTTCCTTCAAGGAGCAGACTGCCTCTGCTGTTCCCTGGCAGAGTCTTTCTGGGCCATTTTTCATTCAGACTTTTACTGCTGCTGAAATAGCACTTGGCTTCTACCGTGTGAGACACAAATACATTCAAAATGCTTTTGCTTCTTTCATTATTGTTCTTGATTTAAATACTTCATTTAGATAGTGTGCATCAGTGATAGAAGGTTTGGGTTTTCTCTTTTAGTAATCCTTCAGGAACTATGGAGATTATAATCTCTTTCCTTTATTAACAGGCATCTCCTCTGACTCTACCAGTTCCCTTTTTAGCACTTTTTAGTGCTTTCCTTCTTTCACATGCCTTTCCTAAGGTGTCTTTCCTCTTCAAAGTTACAGTTTCTATTCTTGAATCAAAAACATGCCTTTCCAGTCTTTCTACAGAATCTTTACTACTACTTACTTGTTTAGTGGTATTGACTCCCTGGACACAAATAGTTAAACATAAACTAGGAAAATCCTAGTCTTCTTCAGCTGTCACATGTATTTACAGCTACTTAAAAGTTACTTTGTATGCATCTGCACACTTATAATTCAGATGTGAAGATGTACTATGAGACCTGGACTTGCTAGGAACTGTTCAGTTATTTAATAGTGTTATAAATACTTTTCTGTCTCAGTTTTTACATTTTTTTTCATATGTTTACCATTTTGATTCTATTTCAACAACTTCTATTCCCTTTAATATCCCTTCAAAAGACTCTATGTTCACCAGCTTCCTTTGTTGTAAAAGCTATTTCACTGTCACACCCTCCTGTTGTTCTTATCTATCTATGTTTAATTAAAAAAAAAAAAAAAAAAGGAAACATCAGATCATGGAGTCACAAAATGGTTTGAGTTGGAAGGGATCTTAAAGATCATCTTGTTCCAATCCTCCTGCCATGGGCCAGGACACCTTGCACTAGACCAGGTTGCTTAAAGCCCCATCCAACCCGGCCTTGAAGACTTCCAGAGATGGAGCATCCACAGCTTCTCTGGGCAACCTGTGCCAGTCCCTCACCACCCTCACAGTAAAGATTTTCTGCTTAATATTTAATCTAAACCTGCCCTCCTTCATCTTAAGGCCATTCCCCCTTGTCCTATCACTCCATACTCTTGAAAAAGTTCCTCTCCAGCTCTCTTGTAAGCCCTTTAGGTACTGGAAGGTGCTACAAAGACACCCCAGAGCCTTCTCCCAGCAGAACAGCCCCAACTCTCCCAGCCTGTCTCCATAGCAGAGGTGCTCCAGCCCTCTGAGGATCTTTGTGGCCTCCTCTGGACTCGCTCCAACAGGTCCATGTCTCTCTTATGTTGGGGGCCCCAGAGCTGGATGCAATATTCCAGGTGGGGTCTCACCAGAGCAGAGCAAAGGGGCCGAATCCCCTCCCTCACCTGCTGCCCAGGGTGCTGGTGATGCAGCCCAGGATGTGGTTGGGAATCAAGTACAAGCATCTTGCTGTTTACTCCACCTGAAAGCCTCTACGGTTCTCTAAAGCTTCTCCTGTTCTTTCATGTCCAGGAACACATTATTCTCCCTCCTAAGTTTATTATGGAGAATGCAGAATACTTATGCAAAAAATGAGACTAAATTAGAAAGTACCTGTGATTTTAGTTTCTTAAAACAAGTTCTTTGTTTCGCAACACAAAGGTTGCATAAAAAAAGGCTGTGCTAATTGGGCCCTTGGAACACATCTTTGTTAAGAACATTTACTGTCAATGATTCGATCTTTTTATGAAAGAATTTATACCGTCACGATCTGCATTTGTGTAAAACCCTTCGCTCTGAGTCATTCAGCTGATGGCTACTTTCCAAAATGCTGAAATTACTCACCACAAATCTACTGCAGTGACAGAAATGTAAGTTTTGAATAATGGATTTAAGAAGCCTATATTACATTTTGGCTCATAAGCTGTATTACCATAAAAGAGATGTTAAATATATGCGTGCAGTACAGCAAGCTCCCAAAACTCATCAATAGGGTGACAAATGACAGGAGAAATTTAAGGTTTTGAGTTTCAGAAGTCATTTGGGATCCAGTTTAGAAAAAGTTAGTCTTATGATCACAGAAATCTAATCTTTAATACCAGAATTATTATTACATTCAAAGGGGATGTTATTTGAAAGCCTTCATCTACTTTTCAGAGCAATGAATAAACCTGGTGACAAATTTGAGATTTTCTTGATGAGCAAAAGTAACAGAGGGTGCAGTACCTTCTTTTCATTTTCTACCCTTTTTCTGCCGCCTTACTTTGCTATTCCAACCTTCTATCATGTTCTTCATATTAAATACAGGCCAAAAAAAGGCAAAGGAGGATAACCCGAAACAATCCTATCCAACAGGTTTCCTCACCTTTCTGAGCTCCAAGCAGGAATTATATATTGTTTTCTGAATACAACAAAGGGAGAAGGAACTGGGAGAAATTTTGACAGACCAGCAGCAAAATGTTGAGGGTCTTATGTGCAGAAGCAGCCCTGGGGGAGTGGAACAGGGTTACTGTTAATGTTCTTATTGCTTTTGGTGTTCAGAATGCAGCTGGGCATTAGTAGGCAGCGCTCCTGAATTTACTTAATTCTGTCAATAATTCACAGCAAAGCACAGAGAAATGTTCATCATGAGAATTAGTGGCCTCACCACAATGATGAATCAGCCTCTCAAATGTTTTAATGCAGGCAAATCGTACTGACACAGGAGTTGGTGGGGGTTGGGGGAGGCAAAGCGAGTGGAAAACAAAACATTAAGTAATTTTTCCCAAGGGTGAAGAAAACTAAAAAACCAACTGGCAAAATATTCATCTTATTAATAAGTCTTAAATAAGTAGCCATGGACCTTACCTGCAAATCATATGGTGACAATCATGAAGAGAATCATGGCTCAGGCTGCCAACTTCACAGCATTTTATTTTATTATCATAATGGTAAACGCATGTTTCTGGCAATGTAAGCGGTGAAATACATTCTGAATCAGAACAGTACTGTCAATCTGACCAGTATAATTAGTATTACACCCCATTTTCATTGTGCTTTTTGTCTTTGGGCAGTAAGAAAAGTAGAAACATTATATAGCTAGACTCCCCATTCTAGAATGAGATGTAAATATCCTAGATGTAGTGGGAGGAGGAGGCCCTTCTGCCTATATTGGGGGTTTGGACACTTTGGTGAAGTTTTTATTGAAACTTTTCAATGAAAAGTCCTTTTCAATCCACATATGCCAATAACAATAAGAAAACATCTGGAATGCCATTAGTCTTAGTCAAAGATTATGATAAAATCAGGAAAAATCACAAGAATGTTGTAAAGAAAGATAGGGGTTTGGCAGTTTTTTATTTAAAAAAGTAATTTCTATCATTTCAAGTCATGGATAGTCTCTCACTATACACTGAAAAACCTGTCTGCGCTCCAGAAATAAGACAAATATAAACTCATTAATCTTTTCTGGCCTTTGGAGGACTTATACATTTGAGAAGTTTTTTAATATAGGCTTACAAGCACTGTCATAAATTATTCAGAGTTTGATTTTATATTGGATTTGTTCCACAATGCTGTGATCAATCTGGGCTACTTTCAGAAATGAGAGTGGCAGTTTCTGTGAAACACAGAAGTTAATAAATCCTGGTTTAATTGTCTACAGTGTGTCACTGTGGGGCAGACAATGGGTCAGACACTTGGTTTATTAGTGCAGATTCTGATCACTGTGTTTTGCTGCAGTTGGGAACAAGTTTCTCAGTTCACTTTTAGTTTTTCATTTAATGAGATACAGAAGAGACCTTCCATGTGTACTGACGGTTCTGTAACTGCACTGGCTTGCAGGTTTTGTACAGGATTTCATCATTAGCAGATAATTACCATTAACACTTTCTGCCATATTGCTCTTCTGTTCTCGCTGTAGTCATAGAAAGGCACTTCATTTGACACCTACTTCACTTCCACAACTATTTTGATATTAAAAACTTTGCTTATTTTCAGTGGCTTAGGAATAGTCTATTCTACTCAGGAGACAGCTTGCCTACAGAGCAGTATGGTCAAGGGAAATAAATTACTGAGCCTTCCAGCTAAGAATTGATGGCATCTCACATATCTGAAGGAAATGTGTCAGTAATACTATTACTGCTAAAATAAGAAAAACTTTTTTTCATGAGGAAACACACAGGCAAAAATATTCCTTATCAATTTTGATGGGATGTGACAATATACATCAACATTCCTCTTCTTAAATACCTGTAGATTTTTCTGTATGTTTTCCAATATTGTCATAATCTTAATAATTTTTTACTAGATTATTATCAATCTTTCTATTTTCCCTCTATCTTCACACTCCTCTTCATACTATTGCTGTTTTGGGCTTGCCCTCTCTCATGATTTCCTCATTGATCCTTTCAAAACTTGCTTTACCTAAAGTTGATTATAACATTCTCAAAATATACATTCAGCAGTATATTAGAATAGAATAGAATAGAATAGAATAGAATAGAATTTCAGCTAGAAGGGACCAACTAAAATCATCTAGTCCAACTGCATGGATGACATGCAGAAAGTTGCCAGTTAATCTTCTAAAATCTCTAAATATGGAGATTAAATCACAGTCAATACCCACATTAAAAACTGCAGATAAAAACTTCTTTTTTCCTTCACTGTAAATTAAACATTTAACGGAAAAAGGTCAACATAAGAGAACAATATTCTTTTCAGCCTCAGGAACAAATGCAGCCCATCTGAATGAAGAAGCTGCACATCTGGATGGGGATCACATGGAAGTGGATCACATCGATTTAGCAGAGGGTATAGACTCCTTCATCCCTTCAAGTAATCTGTACCTGACAGCAATGCCAAAATCCTGAACAGAAAAACAGATGTAATATAAAAGAAACAGCGGAAGGAGAGCATGAGGAAAGCAAGCAAAAATCTTCTTAAAAATAATAAAGGAATATGATGAAAGTTCCTCTGGGTATTGTAGTTAAGGTATTTTTGTGCTTGTACCAGAATAATCCTCATGCACATTTTTTTGTGAAGATCTTGGAATTTACCGTGTAGCATTTATTGATTTTGAACCTGTGTAAGGTAAAGGGATTTTGTAGAGCTTTGTTCACTGAAGTGGATTGCAACTAATTTAAATAGGATATAAATACATCCCAGAGACTTCTATGGCAGCTGGGTAAAACCAAATGAAACTTAAACCAGTCCAGTTTTACTGTAGGGGATGGGGCTCATTTTACCCACATTGAACCATGTCTAAGTTAGATCAGCAGTATATGAGCTCCCTGTGGTACAGAAGCACTTCAGAGAAATACTCATCAACACAAGTAGCAACAAAATTGTGTTTATGAGCTGCTTTCCATCCAGCATTCACACATAATCATTTTGCACAAATCATCTCCATGACTCCATGTAACTTTATGGCATATAAAGCTATGAATCTTATCTTTTCCCTCTAAGTCTCTAAGCATTCCAGGCTGCCTGGAAAAGGTATGAGATTCTCAAGATTTTCATATGCGTTTTGCACTTGTTTGTTTGTTTGTTTTTTTAAAGTGGAAAATTACTGACAAAACCCTCCAGCCACGCACACTTTATTACAGATACAACCTTTACCTGCTTTATCCTCAAATTATGTTTCCTTGAACTATAATAAAAATGCTGACCAAGCTGGTGATAGGTCTGTGGTATATTTCTCTTTTAGGTATATTTTACAGCCATGAAAACATACTTAAAAGTTTCCACCTCTTTTTAAAGTATAAAGACACAGATGTGGGCCAATCCTCTGTTGTGTTGTTCTAAAAGAAGTCAGATCCTCCCAGAAAAAAAGAACCTCTCAGAAGAAGGCTGCTGTACTCCTATCTGATGCTCTGGCCTTTTGCTCAAGTCCCGGTATGCAAGATAAGCTTTTCATTAATGCTCCAATTCTCCAGAAAGCTTCCTTATACTCCTGAGCCAACAGGACTCCTGTCTTCTGCCTTGGATATCATCCAAAGTATTAACAATGATTGCTGAAGTTTGCTTAATACCTCAGTAAATAAACGAGTTTTATGTTCTACCTCCCATGGCTGTCAGCCACGGCCTGTGTTCCCAGACACTGCTGAAGCAATGGGCCAGCAATAGGATTTAGCTGCTACCTTGGAAGAAACGGATCTGTGAATATCTCTTCAGAAAAATAGTTAATCAGGGTGTCCTTACCTGCATGGCAGTCTTAACACTGGTTTTACTCTGGTATTTCACTGTGAACTCTCTATTTCAGAGCAAAATAGATTATATTAATTCTAATAAATGATTTTATCTCTTCTGTTTTCTTACTAAGCCATATATTAACCCCAAGAGTTAATATAAATTAACTCAAGAACAGTATTTTTTCATATTAGCAGTAGTGGGTAAGAAAGACAAACTGCTTTGGATTCCAAAGGAGAACCACAGCATGATTTATTCACACTGATTAAATTAAACCCTGAATCTTGAGTATCTTTTATAATTAACTATGTGATTTATCCAGACTGGTCTATTGGGTTCTTTGTTTTTACTGCATTCATTTTTTTCACTTGTACACACTTTAGGTCCAACATAATGTGTACATTTTAACAGATCAGACAAGCCTAATGGCTCTTTGTAGTTTAGCTTTTCTTTTTCATTTTAAATTGTGTGTTTTTTCCCAGTTGCTATGTGATGTTTGAAAATCAATTCATTAAAATGCACATTTTTCTCAGGCAACTGCTGCTTCATATTTGAGTGGATATATTTGAAGGGCTTTTTCAGCTGAACAGCGCTGTGCTTCCCCAGCAAAGAAGCTAGAAATGGTTTCCAGCTTGGAATCACAGACACGTCACGTATGTCAATGTTGATCTTTTCAACTCATTGCTAATAAAGCCTGAAACGAAAAAACATGTAAAGATAAGAGACGGAAAAACCTACATCTGTGGAAAAATAAACCTTTTCTATCTGCCCAGCCAGATCTGCATCTTCATTACTACTGCATCACTGAAAACAGACATTAAATCATAAATTGGCTCTAGTAAGATGCTCAGCATTTTCTGCCCAAAGATGAATGTAATTTCCCAGTAATTTTAGAAAGGGTGGGAATTGCGAGAGCACTATGATCTAGTTGGATGAGGAGAAATAGAGAAGGCTGAAGCAGAGCCAGTAGTCTTGCTGTTTTTAATATAATCACTAAAGACATATTTTTCATTAAAATCCCCAATAAGGATGGACATTTAACTCTCTTACATTCCTTAGAGAACCAGTCCAATCTTACTGTTCTCCTAATCCATTTTACAGGTAATAAGGGAAGACTGACAAATCCCATATTACAGAGATTATAAACAGTCAGTCTGCTACATATTTACTATGGAATAGCAACAAAGGCAGTTGCTGAGATCATTCAACATCTGCCAACTAGTTAAAACTAAATCACAGGAGACTTTCTGGGTATTTTAGCCTTTCAAGTGGGAATCTAAATTCTGTGCAAAGAATCTGTGCTTTTGTATTAGGTCTCACACCTCAACAAGTTGTATTTTGCACTTTTTTCTATTCTTAAAAGATAAAACCCAACATTTAAAGCTCAAAATCCATCTAAAAATTTCCTTCCTTAAGCAAAAAAGAATGGATAGTCCAAATTGCCAGTTCCAGCTTTCTACATTTTATCAGTGTCCCTCACTCCAAGATGAAAGGAAATATTTGAATCAAGAGTAAGTTTCCTGTAGGAAGAGGAAGGCAGAGGAAACCACATTGTTCATGGCCACTTGCAATTTTATACAAATCAGAATAATTGACAAGTACACACTGTCTGAACAAAGATATGCAGCAGAAAGAAAACATAGCCTGTCATTGACATTTATAGCAACACTTTCAGATGGTCAGAAACACCATGTTCAGTCCTCAGCAAGTAAGGTGTTTCGGGCTACATCTGTCATCTCTTACAAATCACTGATTCAGACTGCCACATATTAAATTCTTTCAGTATATGTTCATGAATCAGTCAACCTGATATAACTCCTCCAGCCAGGCTCTGTACATCTATTTGTCTCCTTCATATGTATCTCCTTCTGAGCTGCTTACACTTGGAAAATTGACATCTGTTGGAGGCAGGGATGGTAAATCACTATTAACACTGCAGCTAAGCTTGAGTGTGGATTTTTAAGAATAACAAAATCTTGCTTGGAAGCTAAAAGAGCTCTATTTACTGGGGAAAAAATGTATATTCTACTTTCATACAATTAAATTCCTGCTCTTTAATATAAACCAAATCTACTTACTTAGTCTTGGACATCATATTCAAATTGGTATGTCCACACTACCAGCTCATCAAAGAATTGCATGTGTCTGCAGAAAGTGGAATTTGTTGTGTAAGGCCACCTAAAACAACCCTTTATTGAGTTACTTCCTTTATCATAAAAAGCTTTGGAAAAAGAAAAAAAAAACAACCCAAACCAAAGCCTCAGACATTTACTATTCCAGCCTGTAAAATAACTAGATACAGAGTTTTCATCTAAGTATAAAAATCTCATTCAGCTTTTTTCTTACTGTCCTAGAGATCAGCCAGTGGAGCTCAATGTCTCTTTTAATCTTCTCTTCCTTCATCCTGTTCTGCAGGTAGGTTACTCCTCATTATATAAATTCAACAATAGTCTGTGAAAATACGTATCTCATTCCAGTCTGTGTCTCTAGGACTGCATAAAGCAGCAATTCGCAAACTTTTTGGAAATGTAGCCCTCCTTTGGTAGCCTGTCTTGGGTATGATATCTCCTCTCCTTGACAGCTACTTAGGTTTAACCTAATATGCAGCGTGATCCAGGAGTGCCAGGTTTCATAATTGTTAGCAGAGGACAGGATCCTCCAGGCCAGAAGGGTGAGAAGAGGCTGTAATTACTAGCTATAGGTTTTTCCATTTCCCATGGAGTTGTTAACTATCAGCAATTAAAAATAGGTACTGCTACTACTGTGAAAAATGGAAATATCTGCCTCTAGTAACGATAGCTGCTTGTAGTTCTCTCTCCTGGAAAAAATGAACTGTTCCTGTCTTACCTGAGTAGTACTCCTATGCCATACTCCTAGAACCTCATCATAGTGCTGCATGGCAGAATTATTGCCTGTATGAAAAGCAGGGATTTCTTCCTCAATTTAAAAGTAAAAAAAAAAAAAAAGAAAAAAAAACCAAACAAACAAACAAACAAACCCAAACAAACCAACAAACTCCACCTTGTTTTTAAATACTGGATCTAGGGAATTGTTCCACTGAACATTAATTCACCAAAGCTATGATTTCAAGCCAATCTCAGCTCCATGAGACCAGCTCTAGTTCAGTAATTTCAAAACACTGAATAGTCCCGATGAAGAAATCACAGTGTGGTTGGGGTTTTCTGCTATGCTGCACCTTAGCAGTGAGGTCTGTCAAAGACAGTGTGAGGATTTTGAGAAAAAATGTCCTTGCAGCCTCATGGAGACAAAAGACCTGCACCCCAGTTTCCAGTGACAACCCAAACCACCAGCTGTTCCACTGGTTAACACCTGGTTAGTTCACGCAGACCATAGGAACAGAATCAAGAGGACCATCCCAGCTTTGAGTAACTTTAGACCTCAGAATGAAATGGAGCAGATGAAGAGTATGGTAAGAGGAGCAAAAAGCACCATCTCTACTATCTTTACTATTTCGGAAATTATGCCTAAAGCCTCTTGATAGTCCAGCTCTTCGTTTCTTTTTGTTGTTACTTGTAAAATGTTTCCATTTTTTCCTCAAAAAGCATCTAACAAAGCATCTTTAAAAATCACACAATTCAATTTCAGGATGACATAAATTTGTCACAATTCACTCACCAGTAACTTATGTTATTCTGGCCACACCACCTTTTACTATGTTTCAGCTAAAGCAATTTCGTATCTCAAATTTATGGATTCTACTCTAACAAAGTCCCACCCTCACATCTTACTTTGTATCTCCAGTGATCTCATGTTCTAAATAAAGTGATGTAACTTTCAATGGTGTTAAGTTACTGTGCTAGTTTACTCAAATTTTGACTACCAGAAGCAGAAATGTCTCCTCTAGAAATAAGAACCACCCCTGATGTAGGCTTTCCTTCACAGGTAGTTACACCACAAAGGTACTTCTGTTCTGGAAGTAGGTGAGCAAATCTTGCAAGAATTTGAATTTAATTCACTAGTGTTAACTAAACCAGTAGATATGGAAAGTTTTCAAATGTCCATAATTATATAGATAGAACCACACGTATGTGCTTCACAATTCAGGTTTTCCATAATTCATATTTTAAAAACATTCTCCTTTTCTCTCTTTTCCTACACCAAACTGCCCTGCATGATGTTTTTAGCCTTCATTTGGTGAGCTGTGAGAGTGTGCTGCGTCACAGCAAAAATTTCACTAAAACTACCCCATGATTCTGAGGGGAAATCTCCCAACTCGTGAATCATCTCACTCCTAGCAAGGCAATTCCCTCCCTCTTTCAGTAACTCTCAGATCCAGAATCAACACATTGCCAGCGAATCTGGCTTCGTAAGCCTGTGTTGCACCAAGTACTCTGAGATGTGTGAATAGTTTCTAAAACGTAAGACCTTCTAAAAGGCATGCAATCGTTTCTAAATATTGACATTTCTAATGTTGCTGGTAAAATTCAGTAAAATAAATATTTAAAAATAAACTAAAGAATCAGTCTTACTAGATGAAATAAAAAATCTTTCCCGTAAAACAACCAGAAAGTTGTCTGACCAAGAGTAGCAGAGGTAGGTCAGTATTTGGGTGTCATGGGGCCATCACCAAGAGCTGTCCTATATGTCACCAGCCATACAACAGCATTCTCTGCAGCTCCAGTCATGCTCTTACAGATATCAGCAACAGCCTTCTTTAGTGATCATTGAATATATTCTTTCTTTGCTGCCTTCACTGTCCAAACATTTTCTGGCTCTCTTTCATTTCCTGTCATTTGGCAAAGCAGCTGTGACACTTTAGCACCATGAGCTCATCCCAGCTGAAGCTGCCCATACATTAAGACTGGGTCTATAAGGACACATCTTTCTTTAGGACAATGTGCTAGTACAGCACACTATTTGGAAGCACTCTGTAACTATGACAGCTATCTCTTAATAATTTTGAAAGGACAGAAATATTTCAGTAGCTTTATTACTTCAACAGCTATAAAATAAAAATTTCAATAGATAGAAAAAATATGTGCAAGAATATGGAATAAAAGAAACCTCTCCTGCTTCAAAAATAGCTGTTCTTGTCTTACTTTTCAACAGATACCTTCTTTTGGCATAAGAAAATCATACTATTATTTTTTTCACAGTGAAAGCCAGCAATTTATCTCCTTATTGACATTTTAAGTTACACAAATTTCTACACCATAAAATGGAAGCAAAATACAGTGAAATTATTTTATATCTCCAGTTTTATTATCCAAGACACAATTGCTCCTACTCTCAACAAGCAAAGTTTAAGTTTAGTGCTACTGAAAAGCGTTTAATCTATTCTTGCAAAACACAACATGAGCTGAATGTCAATCAGACCACACCTCCTAATGACTCATCCTCTTTGTCTTTACAGCACCTATATTTTCAAGGAAAATGTCTTTAAAAATACATCTTATTTTCTTTTCTAGGTATGCTTTTGTTGTTACATATCAGATTGTGTTTCAATCAAGCGAAGGGCAGGTGGGATCCTTTCATGTTTCTGTGGTCGTGGCTATTTTTTTACTATTGCTGTATTGCCTACCAGTTATTTTTCATGTCATTTGTATGAACCTTAAAGCCAGCAGCAAGTGGTGACTCATTAGGAGTAATTTTTTTAAATAAGAAAATTTGATTGTCTAATCATAAAAAAATAGCAGAGGACAAAGTAATGTCCGAGTAAACTTTGTGTTCACTTCTGAAAGATGACTGTATTTCAGCCTCTTCTCGCTCCCTAAAAATCTCTGCAGCAGTTGCAGAATGCGAGCAGACAGAAGCTCAGATGCATTTCTCCCCATGAAATATGTGGAACACCTGCTGGCTTCCTTTTCTTTGATGTAGAGTTTGGCAGTAAATAAGTAGACTAAAGCTCCATGTGAGCCAGCGATACAGTGCCCATCGGGGCATGATCCTGTACTGACATGCAGTCACAGGACTCATTCTCTCATTCTGTTTCTTCAGTGAGAAACATAGCAGAGAAAGATGAAGAAGGCACAGAAAGCTGCTCTCCAGCAAAATACCAGGCCAAAACCAGTAATGATCCCTTTTGCATCAAAAGAATAAAAATTCATACAGTGCCTTTGGGGTCAAAAGCTATTATTGCTACATTTTAAATTCAGATTAGTCAGATTTTTCTCTGTGTAACCTCCCTCCCAGTACCATAAAATCAGCCGAGCTGATTTGGATTCTCTGACCTCAGACACTGCAGAGGGAACTTAAGAGACAAGTGCAGAAGAATCCAGAGGTAGCTCAGATGCTTTATAATGCTGGTGGTGAATTGCAACTAGAACTCTGAAGAAGACTTCAGTGCAGAGGTGCCTGTAATGCAGTATCTAAGGACAGTGAGTAGCAGCGAGCACTGCTGAACCAGAACATGAAAGCATGAGAACTCTGGGCTTTAACATTAATAATATATACATGCATATACACACACACACGTGGAAAACTGTCACATGCTGAGGATTTCGCAATCCCAAAATGCATCAACTTAGACTGAGCACTACAAGTGACGTGGTAGAGGGCTACAAGGTGATGCTCATTCATTTTGATTTTCAACGTAAAACAACTAGATGCTCTCACTTGAGTACTATCTTGATAGTAAATAACTTGGACTAGCTTTGTTCCGTTGAAACGCCACCAGAAATGCCTCTACATTACTAAGATAGAACAAAAATGAAAGACTTTAGCAACCTTCTAAAGTTCTGGTGGAGCTGAAAACCACTGTCCTCAAGGGAAAAGTTGTCCTTGGAAAAATGAACTCTTCTCCAAGACTTGCCCAGATGAAAAGCAAGAACTAGAAAAATGTCTCATGGCAGTTTATCTAAGAAATAATTTCTCTGATTTACTACTCAGGAATTTGATTTTGTTGCTTGAGTACTTCAGTGTTTCATGAGCAAGTCCTCAAAATCAATTTAAAAATAGTACAAAGGGTAAAAAAACATTTTCCACTTAGCTTTCGTTATTATAGAAGGGGGACCTCCATCCTTTCCTTCTGCAGTTTGTACAGAAATAATAAGAAACATTTAGCTGTTTTCTTACATGACTACAAGCCATAAATGACAAAAGTATGAATACAAAATTACCATCCACACCAACTTCTGCAGTCAACCCATTACAAAATACATTCAATAAAACAGTACTTCACAATCAAATGAGATTTTAACTAAAGCTGATAAGCATTTTGGTCTTTGTATGCTGGTAAGATTGGAAAAAATTTCTTGGACCTTATTATTTAGAATAATTAAAAATGTATTTGTTTTAATAATAAAACCACCATAAAATCATTTTACTCCAGAATTAATAGGTACCACCATTCACACTGTGTGAACAGCAGAGGAACAGTGAAGAAGAAAAAAATCTGTTTCACAGTAATGCACTCTGTTGTATGGGAATGATTGATAGATTTCAAGGTCAGAAAAGACCATGGTGAGCACATTCTATACTAAAAACATCAGAGAATGTCATCATCAGGTGGTCACTGCAATTAGTCCACAATTTCTGTTTGAATAAAAGTATTGCATCATATGCCCCATTTGAATCATTTCTATGGCTTATCATCCCCGTGATTTAAAAAACTTCATCTTTTAGCAGTAATTTATTCAGTTTCAGGTTTCATTTTCCACCACTTATTATGACTTTTTTCTTGAAAAATTTAATGATTTTTTTTTCCTTTAGCAGAACTACAAAGCTGTCAAGTAAACTCCCCAAATTTTTCTCAGTCCAAATCTCCATGTTTCAAACCCAACCTTTTGTATAAGTACAGAAAGGTTTTCTTACACAGGACATTATAAATATATTTTGGGTCATAGAATCACAGAATCATTGAATGGTTTGGGTGGGAAGGGACCTTAAAAATCACCCAGTTTCAACCTCCCTGCTGTGGGCAGGGACACCTTTCCCTAAATCAGGTTGCTCAAAGCCCTATCCAGTCTGGCCTTGAATACTTCTGGAGATGGGACATCCACAACTTCTCTGGACAGCCTGCTCCTTGTCTCACCATCCTCATAGTAAAGAATTTATTCCTAGTATCTAATCTCAACCTACCCTTCTTCATCCTAAGGCCATTCCCCCTTGTGCTGTCTCTACATGACCTTGTAAAAAGTCCCTCTCCAGCCTCTTTATAGGCTCTGCTTTAGGTACTGGAAGGCTGCTATAAAGTCATCCCAAAGCTGAACACTCTCAACTTTCTCAGCCTTTCCTTATAGGAGAGCTGTTCCCGCCCTCTGACCATCTTTCTGGTTCTCTGGACTCCCTCCAACAGTTCCATGTCCCTCTTATTTTGGGGACCCCAAAGCTGGATGCAGCACTACAGATGGGTTCTCACCAGAGAGGAGAAGAGGGACAGAATCGCCTCCCTTCCCTGCNAAAGCTGGATGCAGCACTACAGATGGGTTCTCACCAGAGAGGAGAAGAGGGACAGAATCCCCTCCCTTCCCTGCTGCCCACAGTACGCTGGATGCAGCCCAGGACACGTCTGGATTTCTGGGCTGAGTGCCCATGGCTGGGTCATGTCCAGCCTCTCACCCACCAGCACCCCCAAATCCTTCTGTGCAGGGCTGCTCTCGATCTGCTCATCCCACAGCCTGTGTTGATAACAGGGTTTGCCCCAAACGAGGTGCAGTACCTTCCACTTGATCATATTAAACCTCATGAGATTCCCATGGGCCACTTCTCGAGCTTGTCCAGGTCCCTCTGGATGGATCCCATCCCTCAGGCACGTCAAGCACACCTCTCTGCTTGGTGTCACCTGTAAACGTGCTGAGGGTGCACTCAGTCTCACTGTCCATGTCATTGGTGAAGACATCAAATAACACTGGCCCCAGTACAAACCCCCGAGGACACCACTTGTCACTGATGTCCATCAGGAGCTCAACCACTGACCACTACCCTCTGAATACAACCACCCAACCAACTCCCTATTCACTGGACAGTCAACACATCAAATCCTTCTATCTCAAGTTTAAAGGGAAGAGTGTGGTGAGGGACTGTGTCAAAGGCTTTATGGAAGTCCAGATAAATGACATCTGTAGCCCTTCCCTTGTCCACTGATGGAGTCACCCTGTCATAGAAGGCCATTAGATTGGTCAGGCAGGACTTGCCCTTGGCAAAGCCATGCTGGTTATCTCAAATCACCTCCCTGTCCCCCATGTGCCCAAGTAGGAGGTTCTGTTCCAAGATCTTCCCAGGCACAGATGTGAGTCTGACAGGTTGGGAGTTCCCAGGGTCCTCCTTTCTACCCTTTTTTAAGATGGGTGCAGCGTTTCCCTTTTTCAAGTCACCTGGGACTTCACCTGACTGCCATGACTTCTCAAATATCACAGAGAGTGGCTTGGCTGCCACATCACCCAAATCCCTCAGGACTCTGGGATGCATCTCATCAGGTCCCATAAACTTAACTATATTCAGATTCCTTAGGTGGTCATGAACTTGGTCTTAACCTACAGTGGGAAGAACTTCACTTCCCCAGTCATAATCAATAGTAAGTATAATTTTAATAAAAATACAAGTAATATTAACAGCAAATTGTTTACTTACTGCAGATGAGAGAAACATCAAAATACCAACAGAAAGAAGAACTATTTTCATTTTAATTTACCTAAGCCACCAACTGACTCAACAACCCACAAACTGACTCATTCAGATATAGGTTTTCTCCAGATGTCTCAATCATTTTGCATAAAATGTTAACTTTAGAAAAGATAAGTTTACTCAAATGCCAATAAAATTATTGCCATCTTCAAAAGTGAGCTTAATGGTATTTTTATGAAGAACTTTTTGTCATTATGTGTTTTTGGATTGCTGTCATATCCAACTGTTTTCCATTGCATGTCAAGTGACATGACTAATATGCAACTTTTGAAAGTTTTCTCTCTATTTCTCTCTTTCTGTGTGAATTTCTCTCAGTCTTGCCCATTCAGATTCCAGTAGTGTTCTTACAAACAAGGGTGTAGGCTTCGAGCTTGATCTGTAGGAAACCCGTGTCCAAAACAGGATCCAACTCACCTCTGCCTATGTTGCTGAATTCACTCAGTGCCTTTTTCTGGATTAGTGACCCTTTATTAAAGAACGGTAACTTTAAACCACGGTGTATTAGCCTGCTGAAATCCAGATGAGAGGCAGTGAAAGGGTGAAAAATCCAGCTCTGGTCATCATCTACCAGCATGAGCCATGGTACTTTAGCCAGCTGGACATGGTAGACAGGAATTCTTAGAGATAATATTGTGTAAGATCATCATGGATATCACAACAATTCTTGAACTTCAAACAGATTCAAGTCTTACAGTTTTTTCACCTCCAAGAAAAGGAATACCTATGTAAAACCAAGCATTCCCTCCAGAACAATGCAGTTTCTTTGCTGTGCTGTATTTTGCTTTTACAAACTGTACCACTCTGAGCATATCTTATGTGGTAAGTTCTTATTTGGAAAATAAAATCAATACATGCAAGGATTGCTTCTGCAGCTGGCAATGGTATTGCACGCTTCTCTTACGTAATGAATGGGGACACTAAATTTAACAGTTAGTGACACAATGTAATCTCTACCTATGTATTTTAAGAAAAAGCTTAGGATCATGAAGTACAAAGAGAAGGACACTTCCTCATTAACTATTGAATACAGTTACAGATTAGAAAGAAAATCACCTTGCAGAGACTTACTTTCCATAAATAAAAAGCTTTGTGTACAGAAATCAAGCTCTGCAGAAATCTTGATTACAGAAAAATATGTTAATGAGTACTACAAAAAGTAAGTTCAAGGAAAGTGTGAATCTAATGCTTTTACATCACTGTGTTCATTTAAAAAATTTTAAAATTAGTAAATTAAATATCTCATTTACATTGCACCAAGATCAGAGCTGTCACCACAGTTTGCTACTTGGTATGCAAGCATTATCCACATTTTCAACTCATAAAAACCAGAGAAATGTCATGATTTGCCTAATGTCACATAGCAGGAAACAGGAATCAAATCTTGTTGTATGGCCACTTGACATTCAAAGCCCTTCATAATCTGCTTCCTAATATTTATCTTCTCCCATCACCCTCACCTCTCTAGTCAAACAACTTGAGTCCTCCAACTTACTTTACTCTTGTTTGCTGTTGTCTTCCATGCTGTTAATACATTTGGAGTTCCCTTTCTGAATCAAGTTACAGCTTCTCCTCTATTTATTAATGCTCAGCTCAGTCCCTCAGGACTGTCACGGGCCAGCATAGAGGATGTCCCTGTGTGTGACCACTACTCCATCCTTCCTTACCCATATCCATGGACTTTTCAGCCCCTCAGGCCTGGTGAAATTGGGTTGCCAGCACACTGTGACTACAATATTGTTCTTTCTTCAATGAGCCACATATTTTTCTTCTTACTACACTACAGAAAAGAATTCACTGTCAAATAAAGTTAATTTAAACGGCACATTGTTAACTATCTTTACACTACTACTAATTTATGCAACCTCTAAATCCTTGCATTAATTATTTGCCTTACCTGATTTATCAACCCCTTCAGGCTGGGAGTGCATTTTTTCAAAGATCTTTAAAATTTCCAACATGTTTGGTGGCAACATAAATAAGTACTATGTAGTTCATTATAGATATTTGAAAATAATGCAGTATTTCGATATACAAAGCAGTCTACATCAGATTAAAGAGATGTTTGTATTCTAATAAGCACAAGGGAAAGAAAAATCCCTAAAAAGTATCTGAACTTTTCACAGTATCAAGATAAGTTAGTACTCTGGGGAAAAAAACAGCTATGCTGAACATGAGCAAAGCATCATAAAGCAAATAAACATCAAAAATTACAAAACCTGTTAAACTGTAGAACAAGAAGGAAGGAGTGTATTGTCAGCCAAGTGTGTCTGTGCTAGTACATTTGCATGATTATATACCATGGCCAAAAATTTTTTTGAGATTAGAAACAAACTAGAATTTAACTGCATCTTTTCAGTTTAAAGTTAGTAACTGCTTAGAATTTACCTGGGAAATTCTTATATTTTCATTGCTTATTTCAAACTAAGAATTAATTTACAAACAAGAAGATTACTTAAAAAAAAAAAAGTCAAAATAATTGACTTTTCAAAACTACCATTTAATCCCAAATCATAAGATACTCCATTACTGTAGAGCCAAAATGTGCTTCAAGAGAAGGAAGACAGTGCTATCCTTCTACAAAGATCCTATTACTGTGGTTCTCTTCGTTGTAAAAACTTTGCATGAGAATATATTTACCTTCCATGTGATATGTTTTTTAGGTGTAACAAAGGCACCACTAAAGATTATAAACCTTAGCACTACAAACTACTCTTATGACAGAGGAATTGGAAACTATCCTATTTGAAGTTGAGATGCAGACCTCAAGTTTTAATAGATTCATGGAGATATTTGAGAAAGTTTGGATGGGAGTTCATACTCCTCTACACTCCGCTGTCTCCAACACAGCCTTTGCTCCCACTTAGCTGCTTCTGCAGCTGATGGAAATTTAGTCAGTTTGCCAAATGTTCCTGGAGCACCACTCATCTCCTCCTGATGCAGACACGTAAAATAGGTCAGATCAAATATGTCCCATGAGTACCTCTTCCCCTTCAGTGACTATAAATGGGACACCGAGTGACTGACTCAACTGTAGAGATCTGAAGTGAGATGAATCCCACACCCCACAATTAACAATCCAGCATGTTTTCTCAAAAAAAATGTTGAAATGTTTCTTAGCAAAAGCAATTTAAGAAAAAAAAACCCAACAGATTATTAAACATCTAATCTAACACAGTCTAATTCCTGAGAAAGCACTAAATTGCTAGAGCTGAAAAGGAATTTTGGTACATGTTGCTATTTCCTTTGAGGTTTGTCAATAGGTGTAGCTTCCAGCCCGTCTGGGATTAGAAAATAATTGAAAAATTGTGCAGAACCCATTTTGCTGTAATTCCCACTACAGGACAGATATTTACACATTTTGTGATATTTTGTAAAAGCTGGAGCTTTTGAAAGCACATAAAAACACACATATTTTAGTGAAAGCAACATATTCTTTGCAGACAATTGAGAAACAGGATTTCTTTTCCTGGTAGAAAAAAAACAGACCAAGTGGCAGACACCTCAAGAAGGAGAAGTAAAAACAGAAATACCATTTTCATGAAAATGTCACTCACATTCTGCTCTTGTGTAAGAAAAATTAAAAGACTGCTTTATTTTGGGTTGTTTGGGGTTTTTGTTAACAAAACCAACTGACTTCCCTGAACATCCTGATCCTTATATAAACTAAAGCTGACAGAGACTGTCAACAGATTTTTCAAATAAAAATGTAGTTCTCAGAAAACTGAGGTTCTACAAGACAGTTCTAATGAAACAAATAATAGAATCAAAATATGTAATTTGAGGTAAATTTAACACCACAATGCATCTGAGCCAGATATGAATGGTGGGACTTTAGATAAAAGAAAGAAGTTGGGCGGGACTCTGAGCAACCGGATCTGGTTGAAGATGTCCCTGCTCATTGCAGGGGGATTGGACCAGATGGCCTTTAAAAGGTCCCTTCCAACCCAAACCATTCTGTGATTCTATTCTGATTTTGTGACTTAGATTTCGGATGTTTCAAGTGCCCCTTCCAGAGTGTGGCCTCCTGTATCAGGTGAACAAGGAAGCCTGGCCCAGCGACAAGGCTGGGCCCTCCTGCCCATCATGGACACGTGAGATCTGAGGATACAACTCCTAGGATGAGGACTGGCAAATCCTTCAGTCTGCCCTCAGGCTGACAAACTTTGCAGTTCAGGATGAAAAAGTTCAGTATTAACATAAAAAACCCCAAATTTTAAAATATTTCAGTATTTTACCTTCTGCAAAAATAATATTTTTAAATGGTTTATTCAATTAATACATCTTACTTTATTTTTTTTTATTTTTGCCCTGAGCAAAAACAAATGTTGAAATATGAGAAGCTTCCATAAAGAAAAAATTCCAAATGTTGTACAAGTAAAATTAAAACCTCTTCAAGGAACGCTGTCTGCTGCAATTAAAGAGTGAAAGCAAAAAACCACAAAAACTATACAGACAAAACCATCCCAAAATATAATGTATTTCCTTTTCTGTTGGGTCCTGTAAAACATAACTTTAGTATCTGTACTACACTTAAGAGTTTTAATCTAATGATCACAGAAAAGCAGTGGCTCAAGAAGTTAAATAAAGCAGCTCTAAGGTATCTAACAGCCATACTGCACTTGGCAGCAATTTGAGATCTCTTGCTCTTCAAGCAAAAACTCACAACTATTGTTCAAATAACCTGTATACAACAGCCAGAGATTAGCGGAATGGCTTCCATTTTCTGTCATTATAGTAATTTTTGGTGAAGAGTTAAATGTTTCCTTCATAATTTTAATTTTAAAGAAAGTGATAAACACGTACCTATAGGCTTGTTTTAGGACAAACCTGATAGCTTGAAGATTAAAGGAACTGTTTTGTTTTAAACTGCATATTCAAATAACTAGAAGTACTATTAAAAGGAGCAATGCAGTTTAATTTTTTTTTTAATCTTTCACCTTCCTCCTTTAAAGAAGGCTTCAAAAATTACGCTTCTTGAAAGTCTGTGACTTCAGGGTTACAAAATAGTAATGGAACTTCTTGAATCTTAATTGCCTTTCTCATTAATATTTTCATCCTTGGTTTGTTTGTCTCTACACTTATTGTTTAAGACTTTGTTCGTTTGTGAAAGTAAACCAAGGCAATGAAAAAAATGGCTTCAGCTGTGGTTATAATATCCACTGATTTGATATAAGATCATGATAAATCAGCACACTTACTGTACCTCTTTCTACTTTATTCAATTACCTGTTTTCTGAGTGCACTGTTGAGCTATTTTCTCTCAAAATTCAGTGTGCTTGCAATTTAATCTTTCCTCTCACACAGATGTCATGCACAAAGGTGCACTTTTATTATTTCACACCCAAGAAGTAAAACAAGTAACTAGTTCTGTTCCTTCCCATCACCTGGAGCACAGAAATTAGCTGAAAGCCACGCTGAAATTCCACTTGCACTTGCTTATTCCAAAGCCCACGTTTCAGCAGCTGTCACCTGCTGCCATACAGAACTGCCACACAGTCTGAAAGCAAATGCAGAAGGATGCATTGGTGGCCTGGCTTAGCTGGGTAGAATGATCCAGCTCAGCAGACCATAATACTGTGTGTGTTCTGCTTTGATGTAACATTTTTCCATTCACATTTTCTCATCTGGACTGAAATCCAAAGTACAATGCAAATACATGGCTTTTTCTCCCACCAAAGTTAATTACAGACTTTCCACGGCTACAGGAACCCAGTGAGAGCACTTTAATATAGAGACTTCTGGCCAGAACACAGTTATAAAAAACTCATTTAACTACTGTATTTCTGCCCCCACTTAGCACTGCATTAGCAGCTCACTAGCAAAAATCCATGGAATTTTGTTTCTTATGAATATTACTTATTCAGGGCCTAATGAGCAAATACTAGCATAATTTTTGATTGGCGACTACTGTGAATATATCTAATTTTTTTTCTTCTAAGGAAGGTTTCTGAATACCTGCACCTAGAATCTTTGTCCACATCAGAATTGTTCTATCATTCTTCAGAATACCCTCAGTACTGCAGTCTCCTGGCCCCATCAGTCTGGAGGGGAACCCAAGCATTATTCAGGGCTGCTATTTGTGCTTACCCAGTTTGCTCTTGTCAAAAGGAGCAAACCATACAAAGAATCATACCAGATTAAACCAAAATCATTCTCTGACAGAAACCAGCAGCATTTGCTGAGGGAAAGAAGGTAAGACTGGAGCAAAAGATCATAACACTCACGTTGGTGTGACCTTCCCGTATGCCAGCCATCCATCACTGTGGAGTATCCTCAGATCTACCAGGCCTGGTAGATCCACCCATCTGGAGAGCTTATCCACCAACAGAGTGTCCCAGCAGATCCATGTAAAAATGGAATCATCTTTCTATTAATATTTTAAAGCCTCATATAGTGGAATGGCAAAATATTACTGTAGGTAAGATTATTTTTAAAAAAACACTATCTGAAATCATCCTTTTTGTCTTTGCACCACTTGACTTTTTTTTGGTAATTCATCTAACAAATACCATATGTGACTTTGAAAAAAATTCATACTGTGAAATCTGGAAGATTCAGTCAAGAAGGACACTAAAGCTTTTTGTCAAATTTGAAAAATACTACTTTTCTGTTGCTACAGTAACATCTTCCTAACAAGCCCTTTAAATTTAAACTCTGTCTTAAGAAGTTCTAGGTCAAGTTAAAACGCACAGTCAAGTTCTTCAGAGGAATCCAGCTCATATTCAGCATGGGTAAGGATGGAACAGAAAAGGTGAACTAAAGTTTTCACCTATTTCCATAATGACTTCTTACTTGCTGTGGTCTGTCCTACTTTCTTTCCCCTTAGCCACCCAATAGTCTCTCTTCTGAGGAGAGAATTCTCAATGGTCTCTAAGGAAAATTCCCTAATAATTTTTTATCCTAGAGCAACATACCATCTTCCTTTAAAAAAAAAGCTTACCTTTGCAAAAAGATATATTTGCAGAAATAAGTTTTCACCTCCTGAGATGAAACCAAGAATAAAAAGCTATTTCCAATTTGTCACATACGGAGAATAACTACACATAGATAATATATGAACTGAGAAATTGCAGAGTGAATACAAAATTCATTCATGAGGCACCTGGGGATTCTGACAGGAATTTATATTTATTTTTTCTGTAACTATGCAATTATCTCACTAGTCTGTAAGGCAAAGCCCAGAGCTCAAGTCATTCTTCTGGGGAAGTGTTGGCAATATGCATACTGAGGATCATCTTTGGAAAAGGAGGAATAACCTTTCAGTTTTCACGCAGTTGTAAAGTATCAGTTAGTAGATTTTTGGCACCAATCTGGTTTAGGAGAAATATTTAGTTCATTTGCATTTTTCAAATGTAGATTTTACAGTCCTTCCCAGATGTCAGCAGACACCTACTCATTGGAGAATGAAAACCAAACCTTCTAGCTCATCTAGATCTGTGCCATATCAATTTTTAAAAAGTAAGTGAAATACACAAGGTATTTTTATTGCACAAGGCACTCCAGCAGATTCAAGGCAATTTTAGGAATTTCTATCTAGTCTGATTTTAGGAAACCTTTTCTAATTATCTTACTCGGAAATGCAATGAATTCTTTGAGTAACCTTAAACATGTATACAAGTGACAGCACTATGAAGTTTGAATTACAGGCTTTTCTAGTGTGTAAAATGTTGATGTCATCAAAGTGCTTAATTACCAAAGAAATGAGTGAAATAAAGGTCCAGATTCTACAAAAATGTAGAATGACCTATATTTTCCCATGCTGAAAGCATAAAGGGTGAACACTCACATTTACTAAGTGACAACAGCCTTTACTTATAGTTGGGCACATGCTTAACTCTTTGCATTGGCAATCAGAACCAAAATTAAACAGACAGACTTAATCACAGCTTTCAGGTAATAAACTATTACAGAAATATCTCTCCTTTGATTTATGAAGTGAAAAAAATATCATAATAGCTGACATATATTATTCACAAATGAAATGTAACTAAAAATAAATTATGAATAAATATAATGTAAAATACTGTGGAGTGAAGAAGCAGTAAGAAACTACTGAAATTAATCTATTTCCAACAGAGCTGCCAGTTCAACTTCTGCTTACAAAGTCTAGGAAAAAGAGCTGTTGCATACTGACTCCAACATAACGGATAATATTGGAGTGCTCTGACTCCCAGCTTAATAACATATATTCAGGAAGTGTTGTACTGGCAGTCTGTAAATGGTTCAGGGGGTTCTTTCTTTGTTTTTGTTTTCATTTTCTCAAACTGGTATTTAGTGGGCATCTGTACAACTGGGAAGGGCTTTCCAAAGGTTCCATGGCAATGAATAAGCTGGTCAGAGGTCTGTCGGCACAGCTGGGAGAAATTGAAGGGCTGGAAGGTGAGTAGAAATCCCAGGTATGAATGAGCCTTCTCTCAACAGAAACCTCAGAAGAAAGCTAAGTTCTTCATGTAAAGTCAGTACGCATCTTGGAGGATGAGACTTGACCAAAAATAATCTGTCTCTGGGAAATGTAATTAAGAACTCTGATAATTACTTTACTCTGACAGTCTGGTAAAGATTGCAGGTTATGGAATGTTATGTGATCTTTCTCTGCACCTATTTCTTTGTTTAATAGTTGTTTTACTGAGCTCTGCATAGAGTGCTTGCTTTTCATTTGGACATGAACATTGTCTAAGCCTGGGGAGGGACTTAGGTGTGGCTAGCAGAACACTGCCCTCTGTCTTCCAGAGTGACATTCCCAAATGAGGTAACACTCACACCCCATTCTATGGTATCAAGGTTGTAAAATGGGACACCATCAAACCACCAAAGGCCATCCTCTGGCAAGAAGAATTCCCCACACTGAGAACAATTAAGCAGAGTATCTTTGTCAAATAGAAGGAAAACATGGGAGCTCCTGAGCCAAGTCTACCTTCCAGACACCTACCTGCAACAGACACAACGGAAAGTTGACTAGAAAAAAATAGTCAAATATTTATTTGGTAATGCTTTGTCTTAAATAGAGCTAAACATATTCTACAAAATCAGGCAAGCCCTGTTTAAATTTCTAGTGTCTTAAATCACCTTAAATCCAGGAACCCTGGTCTAATACCAGTGATATCAAAAGGAACTGAACCTGCAACCCCTCTAATTTGCACCAAACACAGAAACATATTCAGGAAAACTGGTGAAGCTACTCATTAAAGCTTATTTTTTATATTCCTCTCTTGATAGCAGAGTCTCCTTGTGCAGGGATGAACTTTCATCTGAAAGCAAGTTGGTATTATTCTAATACGAGATGGACAAAAAGAAAGGTACTGAATGACAAGAGTGTTAGGTGGCCAAACATGTACACATAAATTCAGGTTCTGGCAGTTTCATGCAGCGACTTAGGTGAAGCTCATCCCCCTTTAATGCACTACTATTTAATCAATATCTCTCTGGCATGAGCCTCCCTTAACTGCAAGTTAAGAGAAAGAAGCACAACCACACTCCTTTTACAACCTGCATAGCCACCCCATCAGTGGGCAGCTGATCCTTTCAGAGCTCTTCACTACCTGCTAAACTGTGGAAATAGTTCCATAATCTGAAGAGGTTAACATATTGTTCTAGAATTCTCTCAAGTAATTGTTCAATTAGGAAAGTTTGACAACTGGGTGTGATCAGTTCCTTCATTCAAGCTGAATCAGATCCTCCATCAAAGCTGTGTGTTCCACGTTCTGAAACAGCAGCCATTTGACAGCTGTTTATTCCCAAGCCTGTGTGTTGTGTCCATTTCCCCTTCCCTGCTCAGTTATTTACTTTCAGATTGCAAACTCGTTAGAGCAGGTGTTACTCAGAGAAACAAAAGCAAATGGACAAAAAATAACCCGCCCTCATCTGTAGATCTTTGTCAGGCAGCATAAATCCGAGCACATATAGTACTAAAAAAACCTTCCCATTCTGCTTTTTAAATGCCACTTGATTATAGCATTATAAATTTTATATTGTCTGAAAGTGTGAGTGACTGCTCCCAAAGAACATGATTGTTTTGTTTTTCTGCAGCTCTTACGATAGAAATTCACCAGATAGCATCAGTTAACTTTGGGTTTTCCTTCAGAATCTCAGTTTTCATTCTTATCGCATTTATTCTGTCTATACAATTTTTATAGCTACTTTTTGTCCTTGGAATTCATCCCTTGTATCTAATGCATGTTGGTAAACTGTAATTATGATCTGACCCAGTTAACTAAAATAGATTTCCAGGTAGGTAGAACTAACAAGAATATTTTAACAACTTTATAATTGACGTAAGACAAATTTGCAGAATCTGACCCCAGATTTCAAGGGTAAAAAAACAGAGCAAAAAAACCCACACACAGCCAAACAGATATTTCTTAAATATAGACCAAGCAAAAACCAAAATTTAAGGAATATTCTGTGCTAAAGCATTTTTGGGGTGGAGTTATGTCTGTCAACTGTGTCGCTACCTCCAAGGGGAATTCACCTACCCAAATGCTTGATGATATTTGCCTTGGTATCTTGTTTTCATTAATATCCAGCTATCTCCAAACAGTCATGACAGATGAGTAATTCCCAAATTCCCTTTTCCCCTCCTTTTTGCCTTCCGTTAGGACATTAAAGTAAGAAGTGGGGTAGTCACCAGTGAGTAAAGCGATCTCCAACAAATGGAAGGAGTTGCATAATCCACAGGGTGATGCCAGGAAAATAAGAACCAGTGTTTAGCTGGGAAGCTGGGCTGAGAGGTGTGGCCAGGCCACAGAAGAGGCTTGGCGTAAGATTTTGCTAGTTTGAGCAAGGTACTGACTGATTACATACTGAGCCTAGTGAGTTCTACTGAAATCTAGAACAGGAAGGTTTCATGAGTAATAGCTCGCTGAAGATACTTGATAGTTAACATCTATCGTATCAGATATCAAATAAAGCTGAAACATAAATATTTTATATATAAAATATTCCGCACTACAAATTAAAATCATAACAACCCATTTCGCCAAGAGAAACAAACAATAATGTATATATTCTTTAAAAAAACATAATAGACATTCACATTCTTTGGTAGTGATTTATCCACATTAATCAAGGCCTGTAATCTTTGATGTTATTTTTTTATTATGATGTTATTTTATTTAGCATTAGAGAGCAAATACCATGTCATGTCTGACTTATAAATCTACCCTGTAAGAGAGGCCAGGCTAATAGGAGACTATCTTTTATACAGACACAAGATATCATACCTTTGAGACTTTAAGAGAAATAGTGGCGTAAACTAATCCTACCCACAAAACTTATCTCCTTGTTGCCATTTCACGGACATCAGCACTGGTTTCATTGCTTGTGAGCAAGGCTGTGGTTTAGATACATTTTTTAATTTTATTTTATCCAAACCAATACCCTCTACAAAAGCAAGATCAACAGTCACTGTCAGGAATACCGTAAGTTTTGTTATTGCCATTCTGTACTGCAAAGCTGCCGGCTGGTACTAGTTTAAAAAAAAAAAAAACCACAGACAATTGCTTAACACACAAACTTCCTCAGGCCTGAAGACACGGCATGACCTTCCAGGTGAAGTAACGTTGTTGCCTGAAACGACTGCTCTGAGTTTAACTGAATTGTATCAACCAACTAGAAAAGTTGTAGAGGAAGGACAACTTCTGCTCTTGGTTCAGAGCAGAATAGTAAGAAGAGAAGAGGTTATAATAACTTTACCCTTTTTAGGGCAGCAACAGACAGGTAATTTTCTCCTGCAGGATAATGTGAGCAGATTTCTAGGCACCAGAAATTCAAAACACCTCATTCAGCATCCAAGATTGATTATCATGAGGTATTTTGTAGAATATGTTGAGGTTCAAACTTGAGACATCAAATATTAATTGTGGAAGAGGCAGTAAAAAAGGAGGAGGTTACATGTATCTGGGTATTTCCTGAGTTTTTCTGAACTTTGTAAGTTTATTGCAATATGTAGTCTGTGTTTGGTCTCTGCTGCATTGTTTTCTATGAGGACATCTGGAAGTATGTGACATTTTGGGAGGCACATCTATCTCTGCACATTACCTTCTGCTTGCTGGCTGTGATTTCAAGCTTATGTAACCATCATTGCATGCTGCTAAGCTATGACTGAAAGAAGAGACCTTACACCCACTACAACCAGCTGTACTTCCCATGAAACTTCTAGTTACTCATTTTACATGTAAAAACAGTTTGTTTAATCAATGTGTTACTTTGAAGAAAAATAGGTAGGCATTGTAAGCATTAACTCTCTGTCCGGAGAGACTGTGTATCAACAAACTATGTTTAGTATTTAAGTACCATTTGCTGAAAGAAACTATAGGGGAAAAAAAACACAGTAAGATGCAGTAATTTCCTAAGCTACTTCTCAAAAAATTCCTTCTCAAAAGGAATAAAATCTGTAAAGGTAAGTCCCTCTAATCTTTTCAGAAATAAAGCTCCCTAATTATTGGATGAGTACAGCTGTTCTGAATGGCAAACTCTTACTGGGAATGCAGTAATGTACTGACACTGGAATGATTGAGGTAGACACAGAGACCTTCCAATACTTCACAAATAAAGGCCCTAAAACTCACATAAAGCTCATTAATGTATGTACACATTAACATCCATTCCCTTCACACTTTCACTTGACTGTCCAAAACTCATGTCTCCATGGTCCCCTTCCTTCAGCTCTCCAATACCAGATTCCCTTACCTTCTTCTCTGTCTTGCCTGCAGACCTCCTGCACATTTACCTGTTTTTTTCCCTTTGCTTGCTCATTCTGTTATGCCCATTTCTTCTCTGTCTCATTCGGAGGTCACCTTCATTTGTTTGCAATTACCAGAGGCTGATTTTCTCAGAGAAATTTCTTTCAAGTATTACAAATATCCATCAGCCACCTCACTTCAGTCCCTTATGCGACAAACCTGCTTGACTACTCACAGAACCTCCCTAAACAGCTCACTTGCAAGACATATAGATCTCAAAAAAGTTTTGAAGCAATGTAGCAGGTGATCCTCAAGCCACCTAAGTTTAGTTTAAGCTACTTCATTAGTCTCACCTCAGTGGGGAAAGACAGGTGAATCGCTCTCTAAATGTGTTTAGCTGTCTCCGAGTTTAACCTGAGCATCTGATTTTTGAAGAGCTAAAGTGCAGTGCCTACCATGTAGATATTTACAGATACTTGCCCTAGCCTGGGAAATGTATTAAGATAATACTTAAGTGGAAAGCAATAGCTGCACTCAGGGAGACATTTATCTGACCTGTGTTAGATATGTACAGTTGGGTAAAATTAATTGCAATTTATAAACTAGAAATAGGTTAAAAGGAGCCTAGAGTGATTAGCTCAATTAATTACATTTAGTTAGATGATTCCCAATCCTTACATTAAGACAAATAAATCCTTTCTATTCCCAGAGCAGCTTCTCAGTGTACATGCATTTCTTGACTCCAGTTTTTTGCCCAGCTTTGGCCTGAAAGAATGAGTTCGTAGCTCTGTTTTGCAAATCCCTTATCCTTCTAGTCACCTTCCTTCATTTTCTCATGCCTCAAACTGGGCCACTGAACATCTCAGTTTTGATGCTGCAATTGACTGTCTCTTCCAAGAGAAAAAGTAACTCCATTTAATCTTAAATTTATATCTTTACAGATCATATACAACTCACTAATCTCCTTTTCTGATCTCCAATTCTAAAGATTTAATTTCTCATTCCATCTTTTAAACATCCACATTCCAACATGCCTCTCTCTATTCCTTGGCTTCTCTTCTGCTTGCTTCCCTCCAAACGAGAGCTTCTTCATCTGCACCTTCACCTGTTTACTCTTTATTTGCAAATATAAAACTGTTTGACCAACAACAATATTACTCACTGCCTTCCTAGATTTATTAATAATGACCATGCTGACCCAAACCAAATATTCATCCAGCTCAGCACTCCTGTGATGGAAGCTAGCAGTGAACTTTGCCTCTTGGAGATTTTCCATCCTCTGCCAAATTTATGACCAAAACCACACCAATCTTTCCTCCATTTACTGAATGTCCTCCCGAATCTGCCTGTAAACACCAACACAGGTTTTAGCAAGACATTAGATACACTGATTTTGTACGACTAACTGCAGAGATTCTAGCTGAATTTTAGGCTACACTGTCAGTGGCCAAAATATGTATCATTCTCAGGAAGCTGGATTATACAGCTTTGGCTTTTGGCTTGCATGGGTTTTGTTATGGATTGGATACATATGAATGATGGTAACCACCTACATCTGAGCTCATGTTCTTATGCTCTCTTTCCAGGCAGCAGAAATCTGACTGACACAAGGGACCTCAGCTCTTGCTTCTCAATGAGCTCAGCACCCCAGGGACTGCAGCTGCACTTTCCTCTCCATGGCAGACTCACCACACTGCTGTCTGTAACCCACACGGTTGTTCATGGTGACAAAGTACACAGGCCATTGCCTATCTATCAGCAGTGTGTCAACATGACCTGCCCTGGGCTGGTTTAGCAGAACTGCCCAAATGTTCCAGGATCTAACCCCTAGGAGGAAAGCAATTCCCTCTTAGCAGGCTGACTGACGTCACGGCACAATGATGTGTGGTGTGGTGTGGTGTGGTGTGGTGTGGTGTGGTGTGGTGTGGTGTGGTGTGGTGTGGTGTGGTGTGGTGTGGTGTGGTGTGGTGTGGTGTGGTGTGGTGAACTTTCTGAGACCAGTATTATTTGTTGGTAGAAAAAAAATTTAAAAAAAGAAGGAAGACAACAGAGATTTCACCACATACAGAGAAGTGCTGGGGCACACTCAGGGAGGAAGCAGAGACAAGCTTATCTTGCCAAAAACTTCTCTGTTTTCTCTTAGTCAGTAAGACAAACAAGAACACAAAACAACTCCCAAGAAATCCCATCCTATGAACAACCTTCAGAGCACCCTGTGATTGCTTCCTGTGACTGATGGAGAAATAATTCACTTCCTGTCCACTTGAAACTTTGAACAAAAACAAGTTAGAGTAAAAAACATATTGTAGAACATTTTGGCATGATGCCAAAAGCATTAATGCATGTTCTTACCTGTAATTCAGTGGAACTGACAGACAGACATGCCTTGATATCAATCTACCATAAAGCTGCTTTTTAACATAACTGATAACTTAAGAAACATTTCTAGGATATGCAAAAATATTTTTGAAGAAGGGAACAATCCAGTTTCCTACACTGAATCCTTCATGTTCTGAGCACACAGCCTTGTCTTAATTAAATAATTTTGCTGTTATTTTTATTTTCTTGTATTATATCATAAATTACACTTCACTATCAGTGATCACATCAATAAAGGTGGCATTAAAATACCTGAGTGCCTATGAGAAGTTCCAAATTAATGGAACTGAAAAGTCAGGCAAATTTTTTGTACTGAACAGATGGTAACACTCTAATTCTCCTACTTTCTCAGCCAGTCTGCTACAAGCTTCAACCAGAATTTTGATACAAATGCTACTGAAGTCAACAGGAAGGTTGACATTGACTTCAGTGAGCTTTAGCTCAATTGCTGCAAGAAGCAAAACTTCTGTCCTCATGGATCTTCAAAGCAGTTAACAATGATGGCTGAGAACAACAGCTCTGTTAGTTTTGTTATGGTAACATACATCCAACAAGAACTAAACCAAGACATACTTCTTTGCTGTTCCCCATGAAACACCCACAGACAAAAGCTCTCTGTCACTGCCTCCTTTGGATTGTGTTCAAAACATTGAATGAAATACAAAAAAACTAAATAAATAATTTTTTCACCTGTCCTTCTCTTTATTTCACTCTGTTGCAATTTAAGAATCAACAGTGGAGAAATGCTTTCCACCAATACTAACTGAAGTCCCTGCTCTTGCAGTTTCTTAATTCTGATCATCTTTAGCCCCTTGAAACTCCTAACCCACCTCTAAAATGTTTTTTCAGTGGTTAAATATGCACACAGCACTTTGTGGAAGTACTAAAATTAACATGCAACATTTTTAAAGTTTTTGAGTAAAGTTTCTATCCTCAATTGCATTTAAATCCCAGAGAAATGTTAAGATACTGTCTTTGCTCACTGTATGTGTCAGGAACTCACAGCTAAAGGTTTAGGAGTATATTTCATATTTATAAGATGAAATGTGACTTGTCTTTTTGTTAGCAAGTTAAAAACTAAATTCATACTCATTTGACAGACAAAAATTCTGCCTGTGATTACTTCAATACAACTCTGAAGGAACTTCCACACAGGGTATGGAACAAATTCATGTTGAGTGTGGAACAAATGTTTCCGGAAATTTCCACAGCATATCAATGTACTCATTTAAGAGGAAAATGCATACTGAAAAATGGGATTGCACACAGCACAAAAGATCAAATTATATTGCAAAATTATATTCACTGAAGGTTATAAGCATCATTTTACACATTAGAGGTCAATGTGAAGGCCCTGCAGCAAGCACATTTACTCTTTTCTGATACATATGAGGACAACTTCTGCTATAAAATACCAGTGTTTCAGTACTAATGAAAGAACATGATTAAGAATGTTCACAGTTTATTGAGTTCTCTATCTCACCCAGCCTACCTAAAATGAAAATAAAGTACCACTGCAACTTTCTGAATCAATTAGTCTACTTAAAAAGCTGCACAATGAACATATTTCAGTAGTTGGAGCTGCAGTTTTTACTGAAGGTACTGCTTAGTGTTGTGACCATCAACATAAGAATGGAATAACCTAAATCTTTGGAATTGAGCAAACATGCTCAGGATGTATTTTTCCACAGATGATTACTTTGTAAAACACTTAAAAAAGAAGTTCTATAATCTTAAATGAACTGTGTCTTACAAACGAATAAAGATTTTTTTTAGGATATTAAATTCCCAGCCCCAATGTTTCATTAAAGACTAATGAATACTGCTATGTACTCAGTTGATTTTTTTTCTGTGGAAAAGATAAGAATCTCTCTCCTGGCCTAGACCTAGGCAAGAAAAAGAGATAGGGAGAAGACTATATTTTCCTTATTTGTTCACATTTTAAATGTTACTATAAATCATCACAGAATGATGAATGATGAAATGTAAACATCAAGAAATGGAAGAATACATGCTTCTGTTGGTAATAGCATGTTAACAAAACACCTTCCCATAGGAACAATCTACAAAACCTCATGAATTATAGAGGCAGAAGAAGCAGAAGTCCAAATCTTGTATCTTAGTTAACTCCAACTTTAAATCTTCTAATTTCTTAAACAAGTTTGTAAGTATGTTGCAAAATAAAGGTCAACATTTAAAGATGCTCACTATACTGGAAGGTGCAGAGAAAAGTCAACCATAAAAAAGAGGGAAAGAATGAAACTGGATGAATCCATCCTATGAAATGGTAAAGGTCATGAACTTCTACTTCTGAAACAACTTTTAGGAAGAGTTCCTGAAATAATAGGGGAAAAAAACCCAATAAAAATCTGTTTCTATAATTACTTTGCTTTTAAGGCAGTTTTCAGCACACATTCTAGAGGTCTCATAATGGATCTATCTGTCTTCAATTTTCAATTAAAGAAAATGGGACTGTACACAAGAAGAAACCAAATTAGTATCTTCCACATATAACCACAAATAATGCCAAAACTCAGATACCTTGTACAATTACAGTTATGTCTCCTGATTGTGTGTAAAAATTGTACTCTAAAATTGAACCGAATCTACAATAATAAATAGTTTGAACCCAAGATTAATGAGATTTGAGACACTGGTCAATAAAAGAAATAAAGGAACTCTAATGGAAGAGACAGCTAAAACTGTTTCGCTTCCAGCAATGCAAACATTTTCCTGCATCTTGTCAAACACAATCAATCCTTTCCCATCTTTCACAGAGATCCGTGAGAGATCAGTGAGGTCCCCATCCCAGCAAGAAGTAGGGAGGCTGAGCTTGTTTTGCTGCCGTTGAAATACCTCCAAATTATACCAGTGGATTCACTGTATAAAATCAAGGCTGCTCTTCCCCCACTCCCTTCCATGCAAGGACAGCCTTAACTGGCAGGCAGGGATCCTTGCCGAGGCAGGAGCACAGGGAAGCTGCAGGGAAGTAACAAACACACACACAGTTTTTGTGTTTCAGCTACATCAACCCGAAAAAATACCCTGTGACCCAAACTGATTTGCAGTTTGTGTTCAGGGAGAGAGAATCAAAATCTGACTACTTTGAAAGCACAGTGCAGCCTATTGCATTATTAAAGGTAGAAATTACAGATATTACTTTCAATATTTTTATGCAAGCTTTCTCTTCAGCAGATTAGGAGAAACAGTCTATATCTATAGCAACCAGGAGAGAGGAGGGATGGATAAATCCAGTCCACACCATTTCTCCTTAAAATCTTGCATCACTACCTTCACTATAGCAAGCATAATAGCTCATTTTTATTGCCACTTGACTGAAGCCTCATTAAAAACATGGTCAGCTGATTTTAATTCCTTCCTAATAAACAGAATGTACATGAGGAAAACTGCAGCAATACTCCTCTGGAAGACTTCCTTTGTTTCTTAAAGGAATTTAATTGTTTTGTCTTAGAAAAAGATTTCTTATGGATAGTTTGTTTAGCTTTCACTCTGTGATCTCCATAACCACCCTAGGTAGGTATTAAAATGGGAAAAAATACAAAATTCTTCTAGCCCTGACCTTCTTGACTTAAAGTGAGCTTTGGGAAGATACTGTAAGTGAAATGAGACTGAGTCTATGAATAGATATTAATATTAATAGACAATTCAGGTGAGATACAGTGCCGAGTGTCTCAGTGCAAGGAAAGGACTGCCAGGGAGAGTGTCACAGGAGAATTGCATCGATTTGAAACACACGGAGTTTGTTCTCAGGATCCCTTCATGCCAATGTGGGGCATTTCGCTGGTGGGGATGTTTAGTGCGGATGGCACCTTCTAAATGAAGAAGGGGTCGGTCGAGAATGTCTCAACAGAAAGCGGCTGTTTCATGGTCCGCACTGGGCAGCACCGAGGATTTTCTGACAGCTCTGAAAGAGCCTTAACCCGGAGCCAGTGCTGACTTCCACCTCCAGCAGAACGAGTTTGAAGGGGGACTCCACCAAAGGCTGCATCTAGGGGTTCGTGGCCCGGAGATTTCCTGTCTCTTTCAAATATAAGGGCAGTTCAGTGGCTGAATCCAACAAAGCGGGAGAAGGGTTAAATATGTGGAAGCTGGAAGCATTTTCGGGGACTCGCCACTGGCGCACCCCAATTTCAGGGGCCTCGTGAGCCCCGGTGGAAGTTTTCAGCATGTGGGGACAGCGGGTGAGAGCGGCCCCGCAGAGGCGTCCCCCGAGACGGGACAGCCGCTGGGGCAGGGGCTGCGGGCGGAGCGGCGGGGGCAGGAGGTGTGAGGGGCCGGGAGCGGGTCGTGAAGGACCGGGGGACGGGGACTGGCAGCGGGAGGCGGTGCTGAGGCACCGGCGGACGGGGCCGCTTATCCGGAGCCGGGGGAGAGGGACGGGCGGACGGGCCCCTCAGCGACCGCCGTGCGGGCGCGGCCGCCG
>VZTE01000432.1:1907837-1963219 GCA_013397775.1 Eulacestoma nigropectus | reverse complement strand
CGACCAGCGCCGCCCGCCCCCGGCCCCGCCCCGGCCCGCCCGGCAGCCGTGAGGGGGGAGCGCTCCCCGCCGCCCGCTCCGCCCTGCCCGCCCCGCCGGGACCGGGAAAAGCGGCTCCCCCGTGGCAAGGGCAGCGCTGGGGCTCCCCCGGCCCCCTGAGCCTCACCGGCCCTGGCGGAGGCCGGGATCCTGCCCGCCTCCGCTGGCATCCCCCGTAAAGATGTCTGGGCATGGGAGGGGAGTTAAATGTGCTTGTTCCACACACCTGTACGGGGAAACAATGGAGCCGTACGGGGGCAATGGCCATGAACTAAACACGAAAAGTTTCACCTCAGCAAGAGGGAGAACTTCTTTACGTTGAGGGTGGCAGAGCACTGGAAAAGGCTGCCCACAGAGGTCATGGAGTCTCCCTCTCTGGAGACATTCCAAACCCACCAGGACATGTTCCTGTGTCATCTGCTCCAGGTGACCCTGCCTTGGCAGGGAGGTTGGACAAGGTGATCTCCAGATGTCCCTTCCAGCCCTAAAATTTCTGGGATTCTGTGAAACCAGTTCACCTTATGAAAGTTTTGTCCTGAAACATGTGCCAGCTGAGTGGATCCTCTCTGTGGTCTCCTCAGCAATGGTTTGTGTACCAATGCTTCCTCCACAGAAAACTACTGGCTATTCCAAAGGATTTAATGAGACCTCAGGTAAACACCTCTGTGAGTTTACCTGGGAGACAGCCACACGGGTGATGTGTTCATCCTCCACCTCCTGTCCCCAAATCACTCCACGCAAGTGGGACCATCAGTCCAGGCTGCCAGGAGGGATCAGGAGTCTCAAGCCCATGGAGTCCCTGCTGGTTCACAGGCTCTCCTTTTCTCATTGTAGCAATACTCAGCCTTTAACGCAGCAGTCACAGACACCAAGGTTACACAGCACAGGTGCCATGTCTCCGTGCAGGGGATATGTTTTTGGCCAGGACAGCCAGCTCCATGCCATGCCAAGTGATGTTGGTCCCACCCCCTCTGTCACCCAAACATTTACTTTATTGCTCCCTGAAGTTTCAGATTACCCAAACCTTCTTCATACTTAAGGTAAACAGCTCTAACTATACCTGACGTGCTCCATCTCTGGCTTTAACCAGACTGAGACACACTCAAGGTATTTAAAAAGAGTGAAAATTGTGGTACATGAAGCAGAAAAGTAAATATCAAAAGTCCACAGAGAACAGACTAGGCCCAGGAGGGCGGAGACCTTCCTCATTGCTCGCTTCCAAGACTTGGGGCAGGGGCGCTGGGTGGGAGCTCTCGGAGGGAACAAGGGGCACTTACAGATTGCTGCAGACAACTCTTACCCTCTCAGTTTTCTCTGTGCGAAAAGCATGAACCTCTGTGCTGGAAAAAAAATCATTGCTTCTAGAACTGGTGCAAAGTCACCTCATTTCCTTTGTGGTTAAGGTTGGTGACTCAGGTGCAAAAAAGGGCAATACTTGATTCAGAAAACAGAAATTTCAAAAAAGTGTATTGATACTGGATGGTCTTTTCAAGCATTTCTGCTCTTGAGGTCTGTTACATGACTGTTTATGTCTTGCAGGAGAGTGGTTTCACTAAGCCAAAAGGTCCCTTTACCTCAGAAAAATCAATTTTGACGACCCTGAGAGAAATCTGAGCACTAAAAGGGGAGAAACAAAAGAGGGAAAAGCGTTCTGTGGAAAGGACAAGATGAGAAATGAAAGTGCTGAAACATAAATTAGTATATTCTCATGGGTTATGCAAACCATCTGGCTTTAAAAGCTAGTAGTGGGAACAAGGAAAAAGGTCATCAGAATTAGCAGAGAACTGCAAAACAACTGAAGGTAAGAAAGGAGCAAATGGCAGGCACAGCAAGGGAACAAGTTGTACGTCAAAATACAAAATAGCAGTGATATTACTGGAAGTCGGTGCAGCTCTGCAAGGAATGATTTGCATAGTTCCTGTGAATTTATGATCAAATAGTATGCAGATTTTAAAAGGAAATTAAAATTCTCATAGCCACTCCATGCAGAGGATTTGCAAAATAACGACATTTGTTCAAAAGCATTTGAAGCAATGTGAAAAATCAGGACAGAAAGGGCATTCATAGAAAACAGGAAGAAATCCTTGAATATACAAATTCAGTAAAGACAGGAGTCAGGTGTCAAGGAAGCAGTAAAGAGTCAATCAGCAGGTGAATTAGGCACTTGGAGATAACTCAAGTAGCAATTCTCAGGACTGGGAAGTGCAAGGCATTCCCTACCTGGCTGTATTTTACAGTTTTATACTAGGCTTCACCTAACAAAGATACACAGATCTATCTTAAAGCCCCAGGAGCAGATAGATTGAAGGCACGTGTATTAGGTATAATGAATTTTGTTAATGAAGTGTAAAACTGCAATACTTGAGTCTGTGTGCAAATTAGATGAAAAATAGTATCACAGTGTAAACAACATGTCACATGCAGCTTCCTCGCTGGTTCACAGTCATTTTATCAAGATGATTATCAGTGCCAAGGTTTTCTATAGTGTGTATAATAAATTAAACATCCATGTTTAGGTCTACCAACCTTGTGAGGTTGTTTTGATTGTGGTTTTTCTTATCATGTTTTCAATAAGTTTCTGAACTGTGGAAAAAAAAAAATTAATGTGTGCAAGTCGTTTGTGAAAATTTCTAGAAAGACTAGAGAAATTACTCTGCTCCTGAAGTCAGGGATGTTGTGGGGCTCAAACAGAACTGTAGGACTTGATAGTCTTGAAAAAGAGGTATCAGCAAATTATTTCTGTAAGGGCATATTTAAATCTTTTTGGTAAGGGATTCTAAAGATATTGAATGATGGCAGAGAGGGTAGAATATCAACTCTCCCTTGTTAATGTGTCTGAAGGTGAGTGTGAGGCTTCATGAAAGAATGACTTTGGAAATAATAGAACTGAAAATTTCAGCACAGTGAATAACACATTGAGGTTTAACATGTCCTTAATTGCTGGAGTTAAGTCTTTTTATGATACCCATTTAGGTGTGAAAAACATGCTAGGCAAAGTAAAAGGAGAGCTGGAAAATCTATATGATTTTATGCATATGGAAGATTTACATCCTTATCCATGGCAACCACAGCTGAACAGGAGTTTTTCAAGGGAACACTTTTCTGTTTGAAAATGCTGTGTTGTCTGACTAAGGATTTTCATGAGAAATATACACGTTTTAATCAAAAATCCACTAGTAAGGGCTAGAAAAAAGATCCAGAAGGGGCCAGAAATGATCCCAGGATGGCTAATTAGCCCAGTAGCCAGGACACCTGTGTGGCCTGGTATTTTAAAGGTTCAAATGTTTGCTCTGGTTGATTCAAACCACTGCATTGATAACCACTGGATATTTAGGTCAGCCTCTCTCAATTCCACTGGCCTGTTCAAGATCAAATTAAAAGCAAATGGCCCTGCTAGAAAAGACCTTGTAGATAGTAGTTTACCATGGAAGAGGCAGGAAGATCATTATGGGTTTAATTTTGTTGATTTAATACTGTTTAGAATGAAATATTAGGAGTAGTGAATTAATCAGCTGGGAATTTAGTTAATGGCAGAATTTTTTAGAGATGTAAGAACAAAAAGTGCCAAAATTACACAAACCAAACATTGATTGGGTGTAAAAAAGAAACACAGGATTCAGTTAAAGTAAAAAAATTGCCAGAGAATAAGTTAGGCATAAAGATACATGATGGGAAAATACTCCTAATACTTATAATTTTATAAATCATTGTGATATGAATAAAATGTAAACAGGATTTAAATAATACAGGATAGTTAGAGGCTCAGTATTAGAACTTACAACAGAAAGGTAACATCTGAGTTTTACTGTGTACTTAGTTACTGAGATCATGTTTGAAAGCCTTTGCAGGTTTGTTTTTAATTACAAATGGGAATTATATTTATAAGCATAGGTACACCTGTGTGATTGTAGAAATTGTGTATTTGTAGTGGATAGAAGTGTATGTTTCATGTGAGGATCACAGAGCTATTTGTCGGTGTATCCAAGTATAAAGAAGAGCCTGAACAAAAGGTCAGTTCCAGCTATGCTAAATACACTCTACCTGCACAGACAAACAAGCCCTTAGAGAAAAAAGAAGCATTAAAATTACATTCCTCATTTTCTTTCTTCCTCTCATCCCCCTGTCCCCTCCACCCCCCCCCTCCCCAAACCAAGACTTCTGAGCACGTTAATTGCAGATCATTTTTCCTGCTAATGGGCCCAAAATTCCACAGAGAACAACACCTATCAGGCAGTTTATCTCAGATTCAGTAACCTAGATATCTTGGCAGGGCTTTAAGATGTACTGGGGTGTTAAGGGTGAAAGAAGAGAGAAGGAGATAGAGAGCCTTGTGCTATATCCGTGCCCCCAAAAGACAGAATTTATCCTGTTTTTTTTTTATTACATGTCCTGGCTTGAGAGGATGTAGGAAAATATTCAAAGCCTGTAGATGTATCTACAGACACACAGGGAGATTTTGAAGGCTCTGATGCACCTGTAACCATCACCACGCTTTTCTGAGGGCAGAAAGAGCTGCTTGAACAGCAGTAAGGCTCCTGCACCTTGTTTGTGATTTGAGGACTTCTTTCACAAGACTGAAAAATGAGGCCAGAAAAACCATCTCTAGAGCCACCTCTTGGAGTGCCATGGTTACAAGAGGAGCAGCTCCAAAATTGCCACTTTGCAGGTTGTTGGTGTGAGCAGTCATAAACTCTGCTCTGGCAGCTGCCACGCACTGGACACTCTCCAGGGTCATCTTGCAGAGACATCCAAACTGTGACTGCAGAACTGTTCACACATTCATATCCTGGCATATTTTAGTTACATTTATTCACTATTGTTGATGGCAAGTTTAAAGTCAAAAGAATTATATTCAAATTATGTGAGGGGGATATTGCAACTGTAGTTCAGAGGCTGTAATAGCCCTTGGTATTAAAAATGATCAGAAAAGTTTAATAGAAATTTTGTACTATACACTTAGCAAGTAGCTTCTTTTACTCATGTATGTTGAAAAAGTACAGGTGTGGTTATATAGCTCTGTGTATTTGATCCTTTTAATAAGAAAAAACTTATAACTTATTCCATGTACACATTTTTTAAAAATATAGAACTAAAATAGTTAATATTTTAAACCAATTATGAAGGAAGGACTTCACTCTGCAATAATGATAAGCAATATGTCTCAAAAGCCATCCAGTGCCTGAGACACTAAGAGTGTTTAAAGCATGAGAAGCTCTACAGAAGCCTGGATTACTGAGAGCTAAAGCCATACCATTCTCTCCATAGCAGTACAAATATTCACTTAAATTTCAATTTGGTGGTTGTATTCTGAATTCAGGGACAAAGTTTTAGGACAAATGAATAGAAAGTTCCTAAAGGGAAAAGTCTTTAACTGGTGTGAAAATGTATAGTCCAAGGTCATATCAGCAGTGGTTGTGGTCTTTCTTTTTCCTTTGTTGAACATTTCATAGTGTAACTAGAAGTACTTGAAAGGATTTTAGCATTTGATACAGAAATTATTGATTTTTAGTATTTTTCATTTAATGTCTATAAAAATAGCAGAGCCTTAGAAACTTCTAAATGAATTCATACTGAATTCAGTTTAGCATGAAAATAAATATTTGCAGTATCTAGAAGATATCAGGCTGCTTGATGGAAGATAGTGGTGTGATTAACTTTATGAATATCATAGGAATTGTATCTAAGAATGATGTTGTCTGGCTGTTCTCAGCTATTTTAAAGCTTTTTTTCTTGTTTCCAAAATTGTATTAGAAAATGTCTTTGCTCTGGTGCACACTAAAGTTTTACTCTAGATATTTATTTCAGCATCACTGAGAAACAGGAGTTCAATACAGAGCCAGAAGGAAGAATCCTAGAGAACTGTGCAAGTGCACAACTGATAGAGTTTAAAAAAAGGGGGGGAAAAAAAAAAAAGTAGGTTGATTTTAGTTATGTCTGCTAAGCTGTGAGCCAGTCTTTTATTCCCTGTGCTGTAACTGAATGATAATGGTTTTTATGTGTTTCTGGAAAGGAGCCTAAAGTGGAATGTTCAAGGCCTAAGATATGAAACGCAGCTAGAGAAAATTACCAGTGAGAATAGCAGGAGATGTGACTTACATTAACTGAAGACCTAAACATCTCTGTGTATGAGTGCTCAGGGCTGACTTCCAAGGCTGTAGGAAGCCTTGGTACCAGACCAGCCACTTTGGTGTGCATGTGTGAGGAAAATTTCCATAATCTCTCCTGCTGGTTTGCTAGGGATGCTGGAGAGAGCAGCTTCTGTTAATGTAGGCATTTGCAGGTCTGGATTGAACCCAAAATCGTTTAAGACTCATCTAAAATTCTAGCTGACTTGTTCAAATGCCACTTATGGCGATACCTACAGGAAACACGTTGCTGAAGCTGTGTTTGGTGTGAAGCTGTTGGAAGAGAAGGCAAAGGTGGAATGAAGTGAGTAACAATGTGTGGATGTCCAGAATCTGTGAAGAACAGACCCCTGGTGTCTCGAGGCAGGGATACAGTAACTGATGAATCTAACTCTGAGGCCATTCTGACATCTTTATATCTGGTGTCAAGCTATAAAAGGGAATTTGGGCTTCCCTGGGAGAGGGATGGCCTCTGTGAGAAGCACAGGTGACTGATGTGCTCTGGAGCTGGTCCCTTTTGACTGAGAAAGGCTGTATTTCCTGCTAATACCCATCTCAGTTCAACACAGGCTGAACTGGGACACTTGCCTGCTTTGTAGTCACTGGAGACAGATTTCAGAACAAAACCACCTGAATTACTGTTGATTTTCATGGGCATTTAGAGTCAGTACAGCTCAAAAACTTGCTGAGCACACCATGATGGGATATCCAGATGAAAGGATTAGACAATTGTAAACGTTTTTTGATAATAGGTTCTTGTTCTTCAAAACCATCTTGAAACCCTTAGGTGTGCAATGAATAATTAGATTTGGTTACCATTGATCCAAATTGATTTGAAATGTCAATAGGGAGACAATTTTTAAAATTAATTAAGTTCTTTTAATGGGAGGGAGTTCAAAAACAGTTTAAAAATTCTATTTTCATCCAGCTCTCCTGATCTGTAAGACTTGATACTTGGTGAATGGGTTTTACAACGAGTAGCTAATCCCCTGGGATACCCTCTCCTCTTGTGCTCAATTAAAGGATGAATGAGATTACTGCACTTTGTCATTCTGAAGAATTGGCCTGTAGTTGATTGAAGCTGCTGGGGGGGCTCTGGTTACATGTCCCTCACTTGCTGTGCCTGACTTGGGAACCTGCAGCCTGGTTCAAGTGCTGAGCACCCATAGCTGGAGATGGGTGCCTTGAGGCAACAGGTGTTATAATGACAAACAGAGTTCCCAAAATTCACTGAAATTTTTTAACTTAGTGTCACTGTGCCTTTGTAAGATGGTGATACGTAAACCTACAGGGAGCTGGAAAGAGACATGAATCACTGTGAAATTCTGGGACTGCAGGGAGTAGTGCCATAGTAACGCCATTGCAGAAGGAGCTGGGTATGAACAGCAGGCAGCAGGCTCAGTGTGGAGCTGTGTGGTGAACCATGAGGGGATAAAAGCACTGACCATTTGCTGTGTCATTAACAGCAAGGGTTTGCATGATCCACAGAGCAGGTACAGGGAACAGTTTGTGTGAAATAAGTAACTTCTCTTAATGTGATTAAAACTATCGTGTCATTTGACAGATAATCACCAGAGAGATTAAAGCTTGCACATCTTCATTTTGATATCACTTGACTTTTGAGTGCCTGACTTTTCAGCTCTAATAATGTTCTTAAACCATGTTTTTATGTGTTTCAAAGATTCATAGAATCTTTAAGGTTGGAAAAGACCTCCAAGGTCGTTGAATCCAACCGTTAACCCAGCACCCCTGAGTTTGCCACTAAACCATATCCCCAAGTGACACATCCACACATCTTCTGAACACTTTCAGGGTTGGTGATTTCATCCCTTCCCTGGGCAGCCTATTCTAATGCTTGACCACCCTTTCAGTGAAGAAATTGATCCTAATATCCAATCTAAACCTCACCCAGCACAGCTTGAGGCCATTCGTCTCATCCTGAAAACATATGAGGGAGGATCTGGTTTCACAAAGCACAAAGAATCTTGCATTTTCCAGCCCCTTGCTGTGCTGGTGAGAGGAAGTGTGGGACAGCACTATCAAGAAGCCACCTGTGCTCCTCTCCATTATTTCCTCCAGCATCTCTCTCTCACTTTGGCTGCCTGTTACTGAGGACAGTCTGCTTTGAGAGTAAGCTGATCATCTATGTTCTATCCAGGAAGTGTTGTCCTGCTTACTGTAAAACACAGAAGCAAACCTGGTGGTTGCCCAGAGATTAGAATATTTGCTACAGCTGCTGTGTGTCTATAAACTTGGAGTATACTTGAGGATATTTTCCTCCTGGTACACTGTGAGGAAATGTAGAATTGAACAATATGTTTGATAGCAACTCAGAATGGAGCAAGAGCAACTGAGCTCAGATCCTTTTCACTGCAGTTTCATAAATTAATGCTTACTGACAGGGGTTATTTTGAATAGCTAAAAAAAAAAATAAAGTAAGCACATAATTTCCAGTAAAAAAAAATCAGAAAGTCTTGCTCAAGGCATTCTGATATCTCAGAGTACGAGACTGCTTGGGGCATTGCCTATGATGTGTTTCTTTTAAAGGAAGGTCACTTTTCGAGGGTATGCTGTGATCAGAAAAAAAGAGATAGGGAAAGTTCATGGTAATGACAGCTGGGGAGGGGAACACTGTTTGGACTACACTGAAATTACATCACGTGTCTCTGCAAGTACAAGCTTATGTTGAGAACAATCATAGGTTTTGGAGAAACTATTAAAAGTTGAATAATAGAAGAGACAATGCTCTTTTTCTGTTTTGAATCACTACTTTAAAAGCCTTCGTGTTGCTCTCTGTTGTAGTTCAGAGTGTTCCAATGGAGCATCAAGGACCAAACAAAACCATCTACTTTACTTCTCAAGGGAATCTCCCTCCTAGGCTGGGCATTTCCCATGAACTCTTCTGCTCTGTATAACAGAGCTCCTACTGTGTGTGATGAAGAGGCACAGAGACAGATGAACAAGGTTCTTGCTCTGAGGTGTGTGATGGATACTTAATATTCTATCATTTCATCTCCTAGATTGCCAATGAAAATAGGACTATCATGGTGAAAAAATGGTACAGGCACAAAATTCTACTGGCAAGAATTACATTAAACACAATTAGAAAAAATACTAAGAAAAAAATAAACTTGTACCTGGCATTTTCTTTCATTAGCAGGTGAGTAACATTAGAGATAGAAGAACTGTCCTAAACTGGAATTGCAACAGGAATGTTGAGACCCAAAAGGACAAAAATGGTCTTCACAATAGGTTTGTGAAAAAAGAATTCTTTGCTTCCCTCTCACTATAATTAAAGCAAAAAAACAAACAAACCAACAAAAAAACCCAACCAACCAAATAAAATGGTTCCTTTTTTTTTTCCACAAAGTCAATTTATTTCCAGAATCAAAAGTATCGCACCTGTTCAGATGTGCTAATTGCCCAGGAGAGTCTCTCATCAGATAGCACAGAGTGCTTTCTAATATTAGATCACACTGAAACAGGCCTGCTTTTAAGCATTCAATCAATGCATCATGATCCACCGATAAATTAAAAACTGCAGGCTAGGTTCCCTGATCTCTATGTGCTACTCAGGCAGTTTAAGGCTCTGTGATCTCAACTGGGAAGATAAGAATCCTCCAGAGGCTGGCTGACCAGTGATGGATGGCTTAGGAGCCAAAGTTTGCTGTCAATTCCAGTGTAGATCGAATCAGGAAACCAGGAGGCTGTAATCAGATCACTTGATCTCTTTCTTGCATCAAACTGTTCTCAATTCCATTGCAGATGGACTTTATATCCTTTTTGAGCCCTAGCATAACATTAACTTTTAAAATTCTGACAATAGCAGACACCTGCAAAAGGAAAAAATAATCTGATCTGGAAGATGGTAAGCTCACCTTTAACTCCTTTCATTTAAAAAACAGATTCTTGGGACATAGTGCACCAGGCAGTGTCCATTTCAGACATTTTTGCTACTGTCCTTGAGTTTGAATCTAGGTTGTTGTGGTCATTGCACATTTCGCAGCAGCTCTTGTACACAAGGCAAACTCATCTGCTGTGCCCAGTGCCCGGCTCAGGCACTTGACATAAACAGGTTTCACTGGCAAACAAGTGTTTTACACATCGTGGGGGGACAGCCCCATGAAAACAACTGTCCTGCAGACCAAGAGAGCAGCTCATGAGAGGGAATCTGAGGACAGAAGATGAGAGAAAGGAAACTGTTTTTGTCAGGAAGGATGATCCCCTTTAATAAAGGACCACTTTTAAATACAGGACAAGCCTTAGAACTTCTCTTTGTGCAGAAATGAGGAAATACTGCGAGTAAAAGCCTTTATCCTGTGTATTGGTAGTGTCCAACCATAGAGGCTGGTATAAGAAAGGATGCAGCTTTTGGCAGTGTGATCAGTAAAATGAGCCTATCCAGTCAAAGGAGCTTTTCCTTCAATGCAGGACAGTCACACTGTCCTTAAATAGACAGAACTAGAACAGGAAGTAGAGTCACTTTGGGTTTTGTTTTGTGTTGTTTTGTTTCTAAGTAGTCCTAGACTGGTCTAATTGAATTTGTAGACTTTTACAGATGTTGTATTTTTCCTTTAGATGCTGTTCTGAGAAAATAAAGTTGCAAACACCTATTTTTTAATAACCATGGCAATATTTCAGAAAGGTCTGTGCACAAAGCCTCAATTTCTTGCTAAGAAGCTTGTGCTCAGGTACCATTTTAGGCAGTGGGTAAATAAGGATGGCTATAGTAGGAGTCAAAGGAAAAATAAAAGCCAAATCAATATTCTTTATTCAGATGAAAGTTCAGCTAACACAAATAGTTTATCTAAATGTTTAATAATTACCCCAAAAGGCAGGAAGCACACGCCATTGCACATTGCAAAGAACTCTAAAGGAGGTTGGGCTGGCTCTGTCCTCTATGTGGCCACACAGGATTCACGTACCTTTCCAGCAAGAACTGCTAAAATGTACCTGCTTAAAATGTAAGGCCTTACAGCAGAGCATCTGCTACTGCAGCATAGCAACAACATACTAACTCAAGACAAGGATTTATTGTAGGTGCAGTAAGATGGGTAAGGAACCAACTGAATGGAAGGGGGAACTAGATTAGGCTGAAAAGTAATTACTAAGGATGTTTTGGAACAGCATCTTATTTAATATTTTCATTAATGACAGCACAAAAAATAAGCTTAAACTAATGAAGTTTGAACATATATTTGAAACTGGGACGAGTTGGCAGTATAAAACAAATTACTAGAATTTTACATAGGAAGAATCTAGTAAAGTGAAGTCTTAAGTAATGTCAGCTCCATGAAATAAATAATTGTCAAGTCATGTGTTTGACAACCAAGTTACTTTGCTAAGAACAAGGTGTTCCTCTATTTAAAAAGAATGACATGAGAAAAAGTTTGTTAACAGCTTCTACTTACTAGAGTCATGAGTGGTAAGAAAATCATAGTAACAGAACTCCTACTATCACACTGTTTTCAAAAAATGCTGACCGATACAACAGAGAATGAAGTTTCCTCGGTGCTACAGCATATCATTTCTGCAACTTTGCTAGAACCATGATGAGGAACTGCAGAGAGACAAAGGACTCTGATTAGAGAAGACCGAGAACACATCTATGCTGAACACCCTAACCCAGTGAAAAACTCCCAAGGATTGCTGAGTAAATGAAAGCTAAAGCTACACCACTGTTGGAAGCCTGGGGCTGTGCCTCAGGTCACGCTCAGACAAGCAGCTACACAGCTACACAGAGCCCAGACCAAGAATTCTTATCCAAAGCAGATTAGGCAAGACCTGTGCCTATTTGCAAGGGTTTAATGAACCTGAAGAACTGCTGGCCACCCGTGGAAAGTTCTGCAGCTGTTCCTGAAAGCTGCCCTTGGCCAGCTGCTTGTCAAGGTGCCAGTACTAAGCCATGCTCTTCTCTCAGAAATGGGCAGCTGCCACGACAGGGGCTCCTGGCACAGGCACGGCTGGATTCTGCAATGGTCTTGGTTTGCAAGACACTGAAGCAGATCAGCAAAGAATATGAGAAGTTCACTGCTGTGTGTCATGTTTTCACATCAGTCATTATCAGAAGTGTCCTTCACTAAGCACCTTGCAAGTGAGGTGAAAGATTTTGTCAAAATTAGTCTCTCTGATTTCCTTCTGAAAACCAGAAGACCTCAAAGCACTTGAGAGCAGCAGCACGTGGGAGTTGAAATGTAAAGTGAGTTGCAGCTCTCATGGAGTAAACAGCAGGTGCAAGGTAAATTTTTTTCCCTTCCTTGGCTAATCTGAAAGTTTGTGTGCTTGGATCCATACCTGAAGACATTTATTTGCTAAGGAATAAGCTTGAGACTTTCTCCTGGTTTTTCCTTAGCTCACAAGTTGAAGCTGTGACAGATGGCAGATGCTGGGCTTTGTTTCCCATCCAGATAACACAGCAAATGAACATTGCCATCACAAAAAGGGCCCAAGTCCTTACAAACAACATTGATTACTGAAAACAGTTTAGAATTATTGCTTTCTTCAGTCTCATTGATCCTGAATGCATATGCACAAAGGGAAGAGCTCCAGACATGCCACTCACAGGTACAACTGTGACCAGAACGTTTATTCTGCAGGCGGCTCTTCACCTGGACCTGCCACTGCCAGTTGCCCAAAAGAGTATCATAGACTGGTGTTTTCTTGCTCACTTTCCAAGCAATTTTATTAATCAGTCAGGTCTAACTTCTTCAAAAAGCTGAACAGATCTCAAAGGGTCTTTTTTAAGATTATGGGAAGTTTTCAAACATACCCAGAGAACACCACCTCTTTCTCAGCAGCACTTTTGATGAATAAGATGAAACAAATCTGTTTCACAGGTTTACAAAAGGTAACAGCTTAAGAAACATCCTATTTATTTGTATCTTTCAAACAGAAGGAAACTGGAGATTTAAAATTTTGCAAGATTAAAGTTTGCAATGAGAACAGCAAGTGAAACATAGAACTCCTCTGATATTGTGAAATTTGCCACAAAGGCCTAAGGAGAAAGCCCTGACAGACCCTGGCTCAAGGAATCCCAACAACACCATTATTTTTGTTGCAGAAAGCCAGTGTTTTTTCATGGCAGACCAGTTTAGTAAAGCTGGACTAGAAATTGAGCTGAAATATGTTCACCAGCTACAGGAGTCACAGAAAATTATTTCAACACTCTTCAGAACCACTTGAGTACCAGCCACCAGGAGGACAAAGGTTTATCTTTAAATTTTTTACCCTTCCTACCAGGATCACCTCTGAGTTCTTCAAAGGAAATCCACATATTTCTGATGTTGATAGAATGACCTTTATTTCTTTCAGGCACAGGGATATTGCATCTGTACATGAATTCCATGAAAACTGGAAAAAGCAAAATTATACACTGAGGAGAAACAAGGCAGTAAATTTGGATTCTTTTCTAATCTAATGATATCAGCAAATACTGAGAGACTGAGAAGCAGAAAAAAAACTTATTTACATATTCATTGAGTAATTTGTATAATCAGAAGATTTAAAAGGTCATTACCGGAACACCTGCCTGTTAACAGATGGAGAAGAATGAGGCCAAAGAACACAGTTTTTATAAAGATGTTGATAGATAAACAGTTGGCAGATCTACAGCTACCCGCTGGGGCAGCATTAGTTCTTTTGGTGAGGCCACTGTTGTGGACGAGGTAAATCTGGAACTCATGAATCCATGCACACACTGACGATCCTGTTGCAAAGCTTGCCAGTTGTTTATTAAGAACTGCATTGCTTTTAAATATCAACATTCCAGCTAAAGAAGCTTTTATCCAGGGAAGTTTTATGTACCAATGTCAAGTATGGGTCTGATGTTTGCACTGACAGAGCAGATACTTGAAAAAAACCTTACAGTCTCTTACCATGGAAAGAAAACCAGCAGAGTAGATGCTTGTTTAGACAGATGGGAGGTACAGCTTTGCACAAATCTTAATCAAGAAAGAAGAGTCTGTCTTAATTTGGCCAAATCGGTTAATTTCAATACCAGTGCCACTCAGTGGCATTGGAGTCTCAATAGCCATTTGCATAGGCCCACCCTGAGAATCACTTCACTTAATTGTATATAACCAAGTGCTACATGTCCAGGCCTCCAGGTCTAAGCTGGAGTACGCGACTCTGGTCTGTGGCTGAATCGTTTTCTGAAGATTCCTATTAAATCTCCTAAACCAGAGCAAAAACTAAAGCATCAGGAGCTGTGGTTCTGGCTGAGATAAATTCCTTCACAGTAGCTGGTATGGGACTGTATTTTGGATTTGTGCTGGAGACAGTGCTGATAATACAAGGATTTTAGCTATTAATGAGCAGGGCTTACAGAGCATCATGTAACCCCACCCCTAAGGAAGCTGAGAGTGCACTATGAGTGTGGAGGGGACAGAGCTGGGACGGGGACCTCAAGTGACTTTTACCCTTCCAGTCCTGCCCCCATGTCAGAAGGGGTGCAGGCAGTGAGGGAGCAGCTGGATGGTGCCTGGCCGCCGGCTGGGCTTGAACCACACCATGAGCTCAGACAGGTAAGTTACAGGTATCTCCATTAAGGCAAAATAACATTGTGCAATCAGCATTCTATTACTCTTAGGAGAGCATCTGGTTGCATGAAGAAAATTAAGTAAGTGGCTTAGATGCCTGCATTATCTGCATAACTTATCAAAATAGCTACAGACTTTTAAAATAGCTAAATATAAACCAATTTATATATTACTCAAGTCTACGTTTAAGAGACTTGAGTAATATATAAATATATCTATATAAATATATTTATATATTATATTATATATAAATATGTTTAAGGCATTTTCCCCCAGTGTACTGGGTACTGAATCACCTGAATCTTCAAATTATGAGGAAGCTCAGGGGAGAATCTGGTCCAATCCCCAGCTCAGCAGGGCTAACTCCAAAGCTATGACACGATGGATGGTCAGAGCCCTCCCCGTCAGCCAAGTTCTGCACATCTCCAAGGATGGGTATTCCACAGCCTTTCTGGGCAACCTCTTCCAGTTCCATTTCCAGTTCCAGTTCACTCTCATAATGATTGCTTTTCATGTCCAACAAGAAATTCTCTTGCTCAAGTTGTTTCTGTAGCCTCATATTCTCCTCCATGTGCATCTCTGGGGAAAGTCTTTCCTTTATCCTGCTGCAGGCAGGTGCAGGCAGCAAGAAGCTGCCCTCGTGCAGGTGCCAGTGGTGGTGCAGGATCTGTCCATCGGGAGCAGCTCTTTGCTGCACACCAGGAGCTGCCCCTCGGTGTCAGCCGTGGCTCCCAGGTGGTGTCATCTGCCATCAGTCCGAGGCTGCTGCTCACCCTGTCACCAACCAGCCCTGGCAGCAGGGCCTGCCCTCAGCAGGGCCACAGCCACAGCTGCCAACCTCACCCCGTAGCAGATTATTCTTGCAGTCTGATGGTCCAGCCAGTTTCGCATTCACTTTCCAAGTGTACCCATCCATCCCATCTCTCTCCAGTTTGGCTGTAAAGATACTGTGTAAGACTGTAAGTCTCTGCCAAGGACAGGAAACAGGACACTCTCTGCTCTCTCTTCTACAAAAGGGAGGGAAATCAGGCTGGAGAGGCAGAGCTTGCCCCTGGTAAAGCCATGATGGCTATTCCCAATCACTATTTTGTTCCTCACATGTCTCAAAATAAAAGTCATTTCCATAACCCCTGGGAATATGCTCTAGTCCTCCCAGGGACTGAGGTTACGTGAGACCTCAGTCTCAGATTATTTATGATACAATTATTTGTTTTACAAAAACAAAGATACAAAAATACTGATATTACACTCCCCCCAAGAAGACATTTTTGTAAGAATAACCCCTTTGCACCTGTTGAAAAATTTTTACTATTACATAATTTCTATACACACTTTCATACATTTTCCTTGCTTTAAATGTACAGAATAACAGTAAGCAATCTTAAACAATTCACAAGTTTTAAAGATAAGTCGAAAAGTTTTTTAAAAAGCAAGACATCTTCCTTCAATTTTCACAACAAAAGCTTCTGTATGGTCAAGGATTCAAAAACTCATCCAAAATTTTCAGAGATGATTCATACAGGAATCTGAAATGGCATAAAACAATGCATAACAGAATTAGAAATGCTAAATGCCAAATCAATCCTCAACTATTTGATTCTCAGAGTACAGCTACCACATGATTTCTTTGACCAATTAGTCCATATTAGTTTATTAAAAATGCCTTTACAAATTACTTTTGAAATAGCTGTATTCTTTTTCTTTCAACTTTTCCATTTTTCTGCTGATCATCTCTGTCTCTAGAATAACCAACAGCAAGCCAGTTTAAATTACTATGTCAATTCAAGCACATTTTCTAATATTTCATCATCTAGTTAAAGAACCCACTCATTTTCTGCACAGCATAGTCACTCTTTTGTTCAAACACAGTGAAATCCTTTACGGATAATTCATTCTAAGACCACTTTTCATTCTTTTACTTTCTTCATTTCTCCCTCACTTTTAAGTCTTTATAATTTTTATTCTCACCTGTAGCAACTTTTTTCCAAGCCTGAACTTTCTATCTTATCCTTATTAGCAGCTGCCTCCTTCAGCTGCCCTCACACTCCTCTTAGTCCCGTTCTGACTCTAATCTCTAACCACATGCTGCTCTCTACAGTGCTACAGCCTGTCAGCCAGGAGGAAACTCCAGTGTCAGAGTAAGGTGGCGTTATAAGGTACTACAGAATTAGGATAATTAGTTAAGTTCTGTGGGTTTAGGCACAATGCTGCTTTGTATAAATTTTATTTCGTTACAGTTTAAGGCTAATAAAATGATAGATTTGTAATGTGGGACCACTGGCACATCGGCCAACAGCCATCAATTGGGGTAACTGCTCCTCCCAAAGAGACAAGCTGAAGTCAGTTTTACCAAGTACTTTTCTAGGGAACTCAAAGATGGGTGGCAGAGAAATCATACCCAGAATTATATGCCAAAACAATTCAAGAGCCATTATTTACAGATGCAATGAGAGTGCAATTAAGAATTTGGGAGCTAGATAAGTGATAATACTAAAGAAGTATCTTTCAGCACAGCCATTACCTAAATTTGAATTCTAATACTCATATATCAAAATGCTAATTATAATAAATACACGGTATTAAGTAAAAATTATTATCCTATAGCACATTAGGTTTTACAGAACATGAGACATTTTTCTGTAGCCTCCAAATGACTGCATTGACAGCTTTATCTGCATTTTTGTTAGGCATAAATATTTACAATTTATAAACTGAACTAATGTGTGTGCCATTACTCTTGAGGAAATTCTCTCAATATACGGTATGTCGTTTAGAATTTTTAAATGCACTGAACAGCATTTTTAAAATATAGACCCACAGGACCACCTGAAACCACTAACTCAGCTGAAGAGGGAAGAGTAAATTGCAGTGAAAAGTTTTGCTTCCAAATTAGTCAACAATTCCTTGTATAAAGGCAGCACTTTAATTACCACACCACACAGCTTTTTTACCTTTTTTCTTTCATTGCTAATATGTAATAGATTACACCTAAGTCTAAAGTTAAGATGCTGGCACAGAATGCCAAGTCTCTTGGGAAATTAAAGAATGTCACCATTTCCAGGTATACCTGGGTATTAAATAAAATAATCCCTCAAGGAGTTATTAGGAGATAATGCATTCAGAAGCAAAAAATAATAATATTATTAAGCATGAGTTAAAACCCAGTAATGTATTTTAGCAAGCAGCAGCACAGCACTGTGTTAGAGGACTGTCTTCAAATTAATGACCAGAGATCTAGCTTGCAGCATACCATAACTAAAATTTGGTGTTTGATAAGAGGAGTAGGATGATAAAATAATTTACAAACAACAGGGCACATTTCAGACCATGTATAATCACATTTTAGCTGTACATTAGCACACAAGCAGCAGAGCACTACAAATGGCACATCGGAAGCCACCAGAGGCCCAGCCTAGTCTGACATCCTGTCTTAGCTGTGAAACTGCAAACACACTTTAATTCATCATGCAAAACGTATTCACTGGAGAACTTCCTCCAAACCTCTTTCCAGCATAAATTATTTTAGTCTTCTGGAGAGGAAAAATATCCTCAACATAACTGTACAAATATGAATCTCCTCAAAATTCTGGAAAGCTGTGTGATAGCTTCTGAACTGTGTTATCATATTGCAATTCTGATTCATATAAAAGATCTTCCCATTATCATATTCATATTCCTAACCATTGAATTTTGTCTGCAGCTGTCTCTTGGGTAGGTATTATACAAAGGTAGCCACTCATATATCATGAAATTAAAACACTGAGTAGCATCTTAAAGTCTTCATCTGCCCCATGCAGGTTGATTCGTCCTAGTTCACTGGGCAGAGACGATCATATAGATTCATAAAGCAATTATCTGTGTTCTCACTTAAATTTACAGTCAGTAGTGCTCTCAAGTGGCAGCAATTATTCACTTTAATGTGCCTATTTATTTAATCATGTTAAGATTCACTTTAATTTCACAGCATTTTCTATTGTCTTGATTAAAAGAAGTGCAAACTGAAACATGATACCCTGCCGCTCTTTTTTTTCCAGATAATTATTATTATTGTTAAAAATATTCTAGTAGTACGCTTTGCAAGCCAATGTTAAATGATTTCATGGGAAAAGAATGGGCTTTTGTTTATTTGCATTTGATTTTGTTTCTAAGCGAGGTCCTGACCAAAGGACATTTTGTTCACAGCCAAGCAACTCTCCCGCTTTCCTGTAGGCCTCTTCAGGTAGTGGAAGGGATCCCAGAGCACCATCCTCTGCATGGAGTCACAGCTCAGCCACCAAATGTCTGTGTCAAGTCACTAAAATGCCAGAGAACAACGTGCCTCAGGCCAGGGATCCACCAGAAGAGCACACTAGGGAAGTGTGCTCAGGTTGGGAAAGCGGTGCAAGAAACTGTTAAGTAAATGAAGCTGGGCTTTTTGGCTTGTTTGGGAATCTTTGGTTTTGGTTTTTTTTTAGTTTAAAGTCTGTCTGCTCTACATTCATTGTTTGACTGAATAGTAAGGATCATCAGTTTGAAGAACGAAAGACTGCAAGGGCCTCTGCATGTTCAGGCCACTATGGTGCACTACGAATTTTCTCAGTAATTTTGGATTAATGTCTATAACCATAGTCTGCTTTCTTCACATTCTGTGTTTGTGCTTATAATGTCTCCTTTGCACATTTTTTGATTCCATGGGCAGTTCAATAACTAGGCAGAAATCAGATGTTCACAAATTTTAAGACTTAAGCGAGTTTGAGACACTAAAAGCTAAAGGAATCATCATGATTCTCCTAGGCAGGCCTGAGATAAATGATTGCAAATACAATGCAGCCAATCACTTTCAAAAAACTTATCACAAAAGACACACCAGATATGACACTTGAAATCCCCCCCAACAAAAAGAGCAAAATAAAATCACCTGTGGAAAGGTCTCAAAGTCATTGTTATATTCAGTTAATTTTTTACTGTCTCAATAGGTTTGAATTCATATGCCCAATGCCAAAGTGTGCGAGCAAAATCTCCTAGTAATAAGAAATAGTAACTGGCCCATTTGCTTTGTTCTACCCCTGCTGCGAATAGACCTGGATTTCAGAAGTGAATCCTGCAATATACAGGATCAAGTCATAACACATTCAAATTAAATGAAAAAACCCCCAAGCTAAATATGTAAAGATTGCAATCACAGCAGATATAAGGGCAGGAAATTTAATACTGTGCTGGGCTCAATACCTTCCCCTTCCCCCCCCAGTATTTTAAACCTTGCAATCAATCACTCAGAACGCTCTAAAAGTACCATATAAGTACAGAACAGAGCCAATTATTGCAGAGAGGGGATAGGAGAGCTTAGAGTTCATTTCGCACAGCACACTCACCTTTCAGTGCTGCTGGATTCTCCTGTGGCAGCATCCTTGCATGTTATCAGTTTCCTTTGAATGGCAGGTGCAATATCCTTTAGAATTGAAGCTTTGTGCTTACCTGTTTGAAATAAGGTGAGTTGAAATGTTGGACAAAACCAATAATTTCTCAAAAAACCAACCCCACCCTTCCATATTTTAATAGAGTAACTTTAAACATAAAAGATTGCTTAATGGAAGATGAGATATTAAATTGGATTTTCACTGTCCTGGATTAACTACTGTGTATTTCAATGTAGTATGTGAAAAGAAAGAAGGAAAAAGGACAAAAATGTTTTGACTGACCTTTAATTATAATCACAATGCAGACAGTAGCTGTTAGACTAAAAATCCCTTCAATTTCTTCAGAGAGAATGCACTCCATTAATTCATTTAAAATTGACCTCAGGAAAAAATAAGGCAAAAAAATGTTATAAACCATATTTCCTTCAAAATAGAACCAAACAAGAGTTAGCAGAATGGTAAATTGCTTGGGAAGAAAATAAAAAAGTCTGCAAACTGAAAAAGTTGCTGTTAAGAGAAGTGAAGAGCTTGTGGTATATTTTAGAAAGTCAGTCCGTGAAAAAACTACTGGTTCTACTGGAATTTAACTCACAGAACTTGTACTGAAATTTCTAACTTGAATTTCTACTGAAGTTTGAAAAAATATGTTCTATGACTCCATTGGTTTGCTAGTACCTACTCATGCTTAATTAACATTTTGACCTTAAATGTGTTTCTCATAAATACTAAAATAGATGGTTTTCCAATTATAACCCAGTGAAGATCATTTTTAACTAAACATGCCCTGAAACACTTCCGAACAACATTTTAGTTATTGAAACTATGGACAGAATAACAAAACCATGACAGCGGCTCCTTGTAAAATACTAACTCAGTATCTATCTAAAGAGATTTTGTCACTTCTACCAAGAGATGAAAGTATTACCAGCAAACTCTAGTGGTGTTTTGGGATATACGTCAAGTTAAGAAAAATGAAACGAGAGTCACAGATGGGGCCTAGCAACCAAACTAAACTGCAGCAGGGAATAAGTCAATACTACAGAATGGAAAAAGTACCTGGTCATTAGTGTTTGTGGTAAAAAACCCAAATTTAACTCAGAAGCAATTCTCAAAACCAGAGACAAATAAAACAGCAAGAGGGATACAACAGGAGATGGAAGAGATCTGTAATCCTCATACTCCTCAGAGCACAGAGCTAAATGCTCTGTGAAGAACTAAAGGGGAAACTGAGAGCAGCAATGTTACAGTAACTTTCCCTAATATACATCAAAATACCTTTTGCAATATTATTTTCTGTTATGAAAACTGAACATCATGCATAGCCAGTTCTGACTTCAATTGTTCTTCAGGCTTTTATTGTGCAAAGATAACAAAATGAAATATGCAGTTAAGAACCAATTCAGTAAAAACGCTTTGCAGAAATTCAAATATTGCTTCTAAGAGCTGAGAAAGATGAAAAATCTTTAGCTCCAGAAATAAGCATTATGAAGTTGCTCATGTATTGCATCAGTTTCATTGTATCATTGTGGACTAATGTGACCAAGCACTGATTCCATTTCACACTGCCTTTAAATTGCTCACGGACAGTACTGGGATCAGAGTCCTGACTTCACTGTTATCATTGTTTGGGTCACTAAGTACACTCTTAACCTCCATGAGGGAACACTGGAATTTCATTAACCTGTAACAGGACTCACTGCAGCTGCCTTTCCCCACCTCCCTCTGAAAAAGGGTCACATGAGCCTGCAGGCAAAGATAAAACAGAACAGAACAATAAGCTATTTAAAAATACATATAAGGTTCAGAGGTAAGTAATTGGTTCCTATACAGATAGTTCCCGACTAAATTAAAGGATATTCTCACAATTGGACAGATAGTGCCAATCCTCCCAGTATTATCACTGCTATGGGGATTGGAATTCAGTGCTAGAGACTGACTGGTTAGTACTGAAAATAAAACAGATGCTGCAGACCTCAGAGCAAGATGACTGTGAGCTCACAGAGCAGAGGCTCACATTGGATTTCGTAATGTCAAAGGCTTTCATGGTGACATAAAGATTTCTGAAATACTGAATGATTTACTACTGGACTCTGATTATGGCCTATCAATACAGGTTTATAGAAGAGCCTTAAAAGTAGTCTTAATTCTGAGGCACCAGTAGAACCAGATGGAAAAAATTTGGCCCAAACTTGCAGTTTTCTCCACCAAGAATGGACAAGATTCACCTTGATCACTACAAGAAAAAGTTTCAGTAGAATTAATTGATTTTCTGCATCTCTTTTGAAAAGAGATATGTAAAATAATTGTTTCACTAGAAGAGAACACCTTGACAGAGCTGCTGCCTCATGGAAGAACAAGATTTGGATTAGTTGGACTATTGCTGGACTCCCTGGAGTCTTTTGTTTTGCAAGTTCAACTAGAATCAGAGAAGGATTGAGAAGAAAAAAACACCTCATGACAGCAGAGACAGGGCTATTCAGTGCCTGTCAGATGAGGAAGTTAAGAAGAAGAATTAGTTGTGGTAAGTCAGGGAGAATGATAGGACTTCTAAGCCCCTTTATTATTTAAAACAAGTCTAGTGTGTACAGTCATGTAAAGAAAAATTGAGTATGAACAAACTAAGCAAAATGAAATTCAGTTGTGAGAATTTTAGAAGATATTCAGGGCCCCAAATAAATACAGCAAATAACCCCCCCTCCCCAGTTTAAGTCTGAAAAAATAAATAAGCTCACTTTTGGAGGCTTTTAGCACTCAGATACTTTCTATTTTGAATGCTGTGACTTTAATACAGCCATAGGTAGATGTCACCTCATTGCAGATGTTCAACTAAAGGATTAATTCTCTTTCTGGCAAATATTTTATCTCATCTTAAAATCTCTGTATTGAGGAGACTCAGCTTTACAAGTATCTTATGAAAGAAGCAAGTCAAGATGTATGATTAAAAAAAACTCATCATGATTAACAGTCTTGTAAATAAGAAGCACTCTGGGTTAAAAAAATGGATTCAACACCAGCAATCAATACCTACAGGCAATATATCAAGAAAAAGGGATTATGAAATAGTCCAGATAAATTTAGAAAGGAACTAGTTCTTCAGAATTTATTTACATTTAGAAATTAAAATTTTATTGACAACACATAAACTGTTCTATATTAGCAACAACCTTGGACAAATTAATATAGAAACATTTACCTGACAACATTAACTGACTTCATAATTACAGTCATTAAACTGCTTGAAAGAGGTGGAAGGTCTGAAATAGTCTTTGGTATAGTCAAGTCTTTTTCACTGGAAACCTAAAAAAGAATAAAGTCAACAAATGTTATGGCTCAAGAAAGGTATGTATGCAGAATATTGTATTTCAATAATTACACTAACCAGATTAACCTATCCTTAAATAATTAGAACATTCACAAGTATTCTTTGAATAGCTTTAACCCAACTGTATTGTGTCCAAATAAACAAAGTTAATTTAAATTAGAAAGATTAAAATTAAACGAAATAAACAGTATTTGTACCAAGGCAAATATTCTTTGCAGTTGTTCTCACCAGAAGTTTCATTTAACTACACTGGTGGTCAGTCTTTATAAAGGCACAGCCTATCAAACACAAATTAGTCCCCTCTGTGGCTCCAACCTGAAGTGTGCATCTGTGATTTCTAAATATAACTTTAGTGACAGTGATTTCTGAATATCTGCTCTTTTTGGTATGAAGTTCTGAATAGCATGAAAAATATTTAGTTAGAACTGAATTTTGATTTACAATAACCTGGGGGCAGGGAAAACCCCAGCTCAGATGAGTGACTGGAATGAACACTCAATCTCTAAGTATGAATCTCCAGTATATTCAAGCCCATAATGTTTCCTCTGCATCATTTGTAAAGAGCACCTGTCACCCCACAGCCTCTCAGCTGCTACATTAATATCTGCAGGTAAACATCTGGTACTGTTCCAGTGCCTCCTGTAACAGAACCTTGGAATCCGCTCTGTGGTACTTTCCGGCAACTGTTTCTTGCTCTGTTTCTGACACATCCAGAGCCCACAGCAAAAGTACAGCCTCTGCTGAAGAGCCTCTGCTCTTCCTTGTTAGTTCTCAAAGCTTCCAATCTTATTAATCACATTTGAATCTAACACTACCTGCATTAGAAAAATGGAGTGGGAATGTTGCCCTTCTCCTTCAAGGGACAGTCGTGGTTCCTTGGACTTTCAGAACATGAAATAACCTCTGTCTACACATTATTTTCAGTATTAGAGATTCTTTCTTTACTTTCCAAAGCAACCCAGATATTTGGAAATCCTCTGCACAAAAACCAAGGGAACTAAAAAAAGATGCAGCACGTGAAATGTCTCTGTATCGAAGCAGAGAATGCACAAGCGATCAGTGCCAAGCAGGGCATTAGCCTGCTTTGAAACAGAACCTTATGGGACCATTCCAAGAACACGGAATGGGAATCTGTCACACATCAGTGGTTCACTTTCTAAGCTCCCTAATGCTGGGTGAGATGAAGTGAGGTAGGCTTAGAACAAGGCCCTGCCTTCCCCTTTCCCTTGAGCTCTGATTGCTGAACACAACATTGTATGGTGGTGACCAGTTTGGGTCCGCGGCCTCGGCCGTGTCCCCTCTCAGCCTCTTGCCCACACACAGCCTTTTACTTTTTTAGAGTGAGGGTGAAGGGAAGAGGGAAATGTTGACATTCTGCAAGCTCTGCTCAGCATCAGCCAAAACAAACTGGTGTGTCCTCAACAGTGCTTTGGTCACAAATGCCAACCACAGCAGCACAGGGACTGCAGGGAGGAAAGCTGACTCCTTCCCAGCCAGACCCAGTACAAAAGCACAGAGGGAATATCCCAGAACCCATGTTGTTAATCTCCAACACTGCTTAACTGCTGAGTTGTCCTGTCAGAGGCAGATACTGAAAGAGGTATCAGAACAAGTCTGTTCCTACACAGCTCTAGTAAGAAATCTGAGATGAACTGTAATATGAAATCATAGCAAATAAAATTTCCTGTTTGTTCCATCCCAACACACATATAATCCTCATCTGCAGTACAAAGATCAATTTTCTAAATAAAGCTCTGTCATTGCAACATAACATTTAAAAAGCAGAAAGTGTTAAATAGAAACAAGAAAATCAGGATTAATTTTACCTTCTGTAGCATGCAGTTTATCTCTGCTACTATTCCAGCCAGGAGAGTGGAGAGTACACCCTGGTGAACAGCTGGGAACGAGGAATGCCAGCACTGCAGTGCATGGATGAATTCTCCAAGAGGCATCTGAATAGAGTGAATCAACTAAAACCAAAAAGAAAAACACATCTTTTTTTTCAGATTGCTTGAGTATAACTGAAATATACCAGCAAGCCTCTCTGTGAAGAAGTGCAGATCACACCTTGAAAGCTTTTGAGGTGTTCTAGTCACTTGGGATCAGAGGGGGAATCAGCAACATTTGAGAAGTCTACTCTTGCAAATTTGAGAGAAACTAACAAAGCAATGGTTGTTACAAAAAAGAACTTAATGTTTTTCAGAAGTCCTGAAAAGTAGATCATCAAATTTCCCAGCGTGATACACCCATTTCACTACTATCTAGGATCTGCTTTAAAATAAAAGAAGTTAGCTTTTCTGTGAAGATGTGAGATTTTCAAGAATTTTAGAACATCCTACGTATTTTGAAATTGGTATCGTTCAGGCTAAAAGAAATAAATAATAAAGAAAACTTCTCACCCCTCCAAGATCATAATATATATAAACAAATCCTTTGCTCTGGATTGAGGAAGTTCATCTAATTGCAGATAAGATTAACAACCTGGAAGTACTAGCATAGCCCAGGATCACTGGCAACAGAATGCATTGTTCTGCAATTTACTGGTTCTTCTATCATGATGACACGGAAATGGACAAAAAAAATTGGTAACAAGAAAACCTAGAAAATTTAACTGAAAATTAAATCACGTGTCTTCTCAAACAGTCGGTAATAGTGAGGTAACAACCTCAAAGTGTCTAACACATTTGCATAAAAATTATGGATTCATCTACGCATTAGGTAGCAATTTAAACTGTAATATGATACCTGAATCCCTTCTTCCAGTTGTTTCTTGAGTCTACATGCCACACATTCTAAAATTTTCTGAAAGACGTTCTGTAGAGTGTGGAAAAGATTTGTCACTTCATCAGTCTCAGTATTCTGAGTTAAAGAAGCTTCAATAATTTCTTTTAGAGCACACAGTAACACCGGAGCACAAAAGCCACCTCTCTCTAGAGAAAGAGAGAAATACCACAATATAAAAGCTGTAATATTCATCAGGTACAAGCTTAGAATGAAACTTAGATACAACAAATAGTGATCGTTTGCAAGCGTAGACAATACATTCAGTTTCTGAGCACCCTTAGCTGCAATTTTCATACAGTTCAATTAATATTTTAAGTATGAATCCAGTGTTCCCTCCAACCCCTGAAAGTTAGGGATTAAGACTGCTAATACAAGAAAAGCCAGCTAAGTATAAATGCAGATGTTGCTATTAGTACAAAATATGGTACCTGTTTGCATAATCAGAAGAGCCATTTCTAAAAGGTGTGCTTGAAACCTGAGATTTCCCAGGCCCACCATTATGACATCTTTAGACACTGTCAGGTAGGCCTAGAAGAGAGGTGCAAAATTATATGAAACCCAAACTTCATGTAAAGTAACCATTCAGTAAAACTTACTAAGACCATGAACTCTTAGCCAAGGTGCCCTGAGAGCTGGTGTAGCTAACTGGAGTTACTCAGTTCACACCTGTTGAGAAGCACAAATTCCAACCAGTCCTCCAAATGCTTCCATTGCCCTTTCCGACAGTAAACGGTTTCTCAAAAGGCAGTAAATCCTCTCTTTTTTACTCAGGCTCAGATCAAAGGCATTGACACTTAACATTTACTGAGGCAAAATATGACATCTCTACCTGCCCTGAATAGCAAAACTAAAACCAGCAGACAAAAAGAACTTATCTCTACAGAGACATACAGATGTTAAATACTAAACGGAAGTATAGACAGAGCAGAGAACTTTGAATCAGTCTGTGTATATGTGAGCTGAGTTGTTCAAGGACGCTGACTGCGACTAAAGTTAGCCAAATCTTTCCTTTCACCAAAATCTGGTGAAAGCTCAGTGCTAAAATCCACCTTGGGTTAAATGATATGTCAGAGGAATGCAACAGAAAACCATTCAAAACTAGCTAAAACCCCACCTACATTATATCATCAGATGCTTTCTTTGAAGGGCAAATCAAGATCAGGGGTAAGGGACACTAAGTGATAACACAAATGCCAGTGCAGTTTGTCTGCATACAAATTGCTACACATACAGATTTATATTATATGATTTATATTATAAGAATCCTCTAACCTGGATAATTAATTCAGAAACATTACTGTGTTTTGAAATACCATCCTCTTGATCACTTGCTAGTATAAAAGGTACAACTTGACTTTCTATCCAAGCACCTGTCTCGTTCAGAGGTGAAAGGTAATCTTCTCCTTCTTCAGAAAACTGAAAAAAAAACCCAAAGGGAAGTTTACCGATTGTCTTTCCAGTTGTTTTGGAATTTCCTTTTACTGTCAACTGTAACTCCAGCTTATTTTGGAAAGCTATAACCATACCTTGTGCTGAAGATGAATACTCAACCTGCAAAAGAGGCTGAAAGCTCTTAGGCTGGTTGCTTGATTCCAGCCACCAGAATCTGTTCCTTTCAGAATTGAGCCAAGAACTCTCTGAAATACCAAGGTGTACATTTATATTTTTCAGAAAATCCTTTCAAATGTTTCTTTCCTCAACAGCTTTGAGCAAAAGGTTAAAAAAAACCCCAAACCCATAAAAACAGCAAAGCACCAACCCCAAAAAAAGCAACAAGCATACTTCAGTTACTTCCATTTTGCAATGCCATAACTGATTTTCAGACTATTCCTTATTCGTATATTCTAAAAGTCAGGTCCCTTAAAAACATTCAACACTAGATCACAAAAATTTTGAGACAACTAAACCTGAGAAGCTGGTTAAAATCTGCCATCTATAAACAATTCTGAACTACTATACTTCTAGTTTGGAGTATTTGTTTGAAGTACAAATCAAAAGGAAAACCTTTTTACAAAGGGAGAGGGGATCATGAACCTCATTTATTTGTTCTTGCAGGGCTTTAGTTTGACTCAGGCAATATATGATTAAGCACTTATTTTATAAGCACTGTTCATGTTACAGTGAAAACTACCTTTGCAGCACTGAGGATTTTCAAAAGCTTCTTCAGTTTCTTTTTAGGAACAGAAAGGAGGCAACCACGATTGACAGGATGAGTCAATAAATACTCAATGTAATCAATTGCTAAGTCTGGCTTTGATTCATGCGTTACGTGGATACGTACTCGACGCTCAGATGTTTTAGTATTCTAAATAAGAAGGAAGTACAACTCTGTTAGTATCTGACTTTAGAACCAATTTCAAAGCAGAATAATATAGCATTAAAAAGTCTTATTTTATTAAAAAAAAGCATGATGCCTTAATGCAATCTGGCAATTCCCTGATTCCCTGTCTTATGCATATGAACACCTTTTTTGGGGTGAGTGTGTCAGACAGCCAATCACAGGCTAATTCCATAATGTGCCCCACTTGACCCCAGCGACACAGGCAGTCGATCAGGGTAGAATATTTGCTTTTCTCAGCTCCACTGTCAATATTTCTGAGTCTGGAAATCACACCACAGCTTAAAAGAAAACAAACAGAAAATGAGATGTATTAACTTTACACCCATAAGTGCAGGAAAATCCAAAGAAAAACAATTAGTATAATACAAACAAAGGATTTACCAATGGCTTAGACAGACTTGCACTTCACAAATTTTACCAACTTATCACAGTTTTTTAGTGGCTTAATTTATCCAAATGAGCATTTAGTACATCAAGTTGTCAAAAATTAACAAATATCACCAACAAGAAATTTCTTGTCACTCACAGTTTGGATTTCAAAATAGTACCTGAATGTAGGAATAGCAGCAGGGGGCATAAAGGATGCCAGAATAACCAATGGAGTCATGCATCGCTCATCCTAGGATAAAAGAATTACACTCTATGATGTAAATGTACAGGTACACACATGCAAGCAAAACCAAAGAGAGTACTGAAGAAGTATGATTAAATTTTCTCAGATTGAGGATTTGCCTTTTTCATTACAAATGGAACTGAAAGGAGCTCAAAACAACATGGCTTGCAATCTGAAATGTCTGATTCCTACTCTTGGAGGTCAATTATCGATTATCGTATCCTTCAGCTTTCTGACAAACTGCCAGAATAACTACCATGAACAGTTATGGCTCCATTAGGTTAATAATCATTGCAAAAGAAATAACAGCTCTACCTTACTTTTTTATCCAGTAGTGACTAATGTTTAATTGCACAAACATGACACCATCTGATTCCTCTCAAGTAACCAGGGCCTTAAATGAATATTCATTCACATCACAAACTTACTAAAATAAGACTCTAAAGAAAAGGGTTCTTATGTAACAATGGTAATCTTTAATGGACTATTATTCATTACAACATGTCATAGTACTTGGTCTAGGCCACAACATAATCTCACTCAGGTTATACAGAAACCAATCTATGTTAAGAACTCTTCAAAAATGGTTTATCTCTATGTCCAAGCTTCATGAAAATAGCCAAATGAAATTATCACCTACTTAGCCATTCCAAGATCTAAAACCTTTTTTTAAAGCTCATATTTTTAAAAGAACATTTAAAACATATTTGTAGCTTTATCAGGAAAGAGACAGGCTGCTTCAGTATGTATGTAGCCTTTTAGGAGCTAAGCCTCTGATGACAGCTCCTTTTAGATCCAATCTGCTTACTCACTATAAGAATATCAAAGTCAAAGAGGTTGCTTGCTAAAGCTGGATATCTTGTCTGTTCACCAGACCCTTTCAGCAGGGATGCTACATCCTCTACAAAAAAAGATTTGGAATGTCTTTGACAACTTCCAAATGCTTTCAGGGCAGAGAGCATTTGGTGTATCTGTGCTGCAGAATATTATAGAGCAACGAACTGCTTTTCACTGCCTGATTATCTAAAGCAGAGTTGCAGTGGAACAGCCACCATAATTCAGGATACTTCAGCATAAAAGCCATCAACTAAGAAAAAGACATCCAGTAGATAATCCTTCCAAATGCACTCTGGGTGCAGCAGCCACTATTGGCCACTCTCATGATGGCATCCTCCTTGAGAATAACACTAAAACAACTAGAGCAAAGAGCAATTTCAAAATGACTGATTTTAATTATTTAATTTAATTAATTGTCTGTATCAAACCAAAGCAATAAATAAGTGCATCAACAGAACATTAGAGAGTAGATTCAAACTAGCAGAAACTTCAGAATCACAGAATGGTTTGGGTTGGAAGGGACCTTAGAGATCATTTTGTTCTAATCACTCTGCCAAGGGCAGGGATGCCTTCCACTAAGAGTTGTTCCAAGCCCCATCCAACCTGGCCTTGAACACTGCCAGGGATGAGGCATCCACAGCTTCTCTGGACAACCTGTTCCAGTGTCTCACCACCCTCACAATAAAGAATTTCTTCCTAATATTTAATCTAAACCTATTTTCTTTTAGTTTGAATCCATTCCCCCTGTCCTGTCACCATATGCCCTTGCAAAAAGTCCCTCTGTCTTTCTTGTAGGCTCACTTCAGGCACTGGAAGGCTGCAATTAGGTCACTCCAAAGCCTTCTCTTTTCCAGGCTGAACAATCCCAATTCTTTTAGCCTTTCCCTTTAGGAGAGGTGCTCCATCCCTCTAAACATCTTGGTGGCCATCCTTTGGACTCTCTCCAGCAGGTCAGCAGGACATGTTTGGCTTTCTGGGCTGCAAGTGCACTCTGCCAGCTCATATTCAGTGAAAAAGGAGCCTCAGCTGCTTCGGTTGCAGCTGAATCGTAAGAAGTGGTGCTAGTGGAAGAGTCTGGGTGACAGCGGGTAGAAAAACACGTGGACTCTAATGTATACTGAGTATTTATTCTGCAATGGCACATTTGCATTTACTGTTTTCCAAAAGTTCCACAACATTCAAAAGAGTAAAACCCTAGAAAAACCTTACAAGGAGAGCAATTTACTGCATAAGTATTTCTGAGCTGACTATTTAGATAATGGTTTATCAGTCAGACACTGCAGCTGGAGTTTCTACTCATTTGTGGGATTCCAAGAAACTTGCTGTTGTTTGTGGTTTATAGCAACAATGAAAAAGAATACTTAATGTCATAAAAATAGATAGAAGACATAAAACAAGAAAGCATCTGAAGAAAATACAAAGAAAATACAGGGAAATCTAGGCTTTCTTTACCTGAAATACTTTAAAATATTCAGGAAGTACAGAAGCAAACTTCCTGATAGCATAATCTTTGGCATCTTCATTGTGATCTAGTGCTCTGTGGATACTTCTCCAGAGTATTACAGTGATCTCCAACAAACTTGCCATGCTGGCCACATCATTTACTGACAGCACATTATCCAACACCTGAAATACAAACACTTAAGATAATATTACCCATTATATTTTCAAATAGAAATTTAAGTTAAAATAAGGCTTAAAAACAACTGAAAATCCTTCTAGTCACTTTACAAAGGCACTGTGGTTGCTGTAGACCATGAACTTCACAATTCAGTCTTGCTTTCTAACTTCACTTATCTTGCAATGATAATTTAAAAAATAATTTAACTGCAAAACCAAACCAATTTATAATCAGTACTGGAATTAGGCAAGTATTAATTTAAAATATGCTTCATATTCCTTCTATCTTGTTCTAGCTACTTGACCAAATTTCTGCTACTGCAGGACATGAAAACCCAATAATGGCAGTTCCCCCGCTTCCAATACCACAGATGCCCAAGGGCTTTCCTTTAGACTGCTGTCATATCATCCACTGCCTATGTCTCAAGCACCACTGAAAAGAAGTTCCCAGAATTTAGCATAAAGTGGACTTTCTTACACTTTTGTTCTCCTTTTCACTCCCATCTTCATCATCATCATTCCCACTATCATGAAGACTCTCCTTCATTGCTTTCTGGATGCAGGCATTCAAGCAGCGCCGAATAGTGAGCATCAATTTAGCTACGTTTAAATAGAATAAGAATAAATGAGACATTTACTATTTGCTAAGAATGTTGGTAATAAATGCTTCTAATTATAATGCTGGAAAGCCAGTATGAAAAAGTAGGCAACAGAACCAGAAAGAGCTAGGAAAAAAAGGAGAAAAACTCCTTGTAAAGGAATCGGAAAAAATGTGGACGTGTTTTATATCCTCAAGTCTGAAGAAGAAATGGCAACATTATCATCAGGTTCTGTAATTTTATTGTTAAAACAGTATACTAAAAAAAAAAACAACAAAAAATAACCACCACCTTAGCAAATCAGAATCAGAGGAAGCTCCTACAACTCCTACATTTCATCTGGCATAACTGTTAACCTAATGACCCGTGTTCAAGAACACATTCCCTCCTATGTCAATTCCCTTTCCCTCCTACATCAATTTCCTTTCTTTGGAAAAGATGTCATAGCCCAACCATTGCACTCCTGAATAAGGAGCTCAGCTCTAGAAAAGGTGAAAGGGTTATGCCCACTCTGATGGAAGTACAACAAGGTGATTTCATAACCGTGATTTCATAACTACCTTATCAAGGTGATCAGTTGGGAGGCAACGGTTTGGGCATTTCAACCAAGTCACTCCATGCTGACTACTTGGGTTTTATCAGAACTCCTCTGAAAAAAAATTTTCCTAGTTTTACTTGGTTCAATAGCACTTTTCCAAAAAGCAGTGACATTCTGGGCAGTACATGTCCTCTTCACTGAAACTTTCTGAAGCTTTCTAAAGGAGGACTTTTTAGATTTTCTCTGAGCAACTTCAAAATATTGATCCACAAATCCCACATAACCAGATTATCAGACATAAACATTTCTTTAGTTTCTGTAGAATCTTTCACAAGAAAATCTCAAATCACTTAAGGCACCAGGGTATTTTGCTACCCTATTTCTACATGAGAAATAGGTATCAACTGAAATAGTTTTAAGGTATGTGTGGGGAGAAAGGGGAACAGAGGGATCAGGTACCACCACTAGCTGAGTGTACAGTACAGCACCTAAAAGCAGAAATGAAAAGCTTTGATCTCCTCATTGTTGAAGAAGCTGACGACTTTGCCAGCAGTGTTTATTGCTGGTGTCAAGAATTTCAAAAACTACAAACTAATATTTTACTAAGCCCAAAAAATCTAGCAACAATGTACCACTGTTACAGGAAAAAAAAAGAAAAGCATTTACATGGTGTGATATCAGTAATTCCACAAACTCACAAGGTTTCATACTTTACCTATATTGGTGGGGGCAGTGAATTCATAAGCATATTGATAGAACTTCCTGGCTGCTGCTGGATTCATCTGGATCAGAGTGACACAGCGCTCACACCACACATCCTCGGGCTGGTTAATGGGGAAGAAGGAGTTCATCAGGAGGTTCACGATGCGCCGGGACACGGGCCGAGAGTCAGCTTCAAGGCGAGACAGAAGATGCTCCATGGGACAGATATTCCAGAACTTTTTAAAGTGAGAAAAGATATTAAAAGGAGTTTTAAAAAAATAGAGGAAAAAACCATCACCTTCATTAAGTGATTTTCATGTCAATAGTCAAAACAAATATAAGGAGCATTTACCAGGAAAACATGAGCATTTTTTATTTTTACTGAACACGGACATGTACTGGAGGTCAAATTCTGCTGCAATAATGTTATTTTGCTGTTCTGATGCTTCTGATGTTCTAAATCTCCTCATATCTCTAACTCACTGGTAAAATTGTGGTTCAAGCAATTCCAGTTCAATACATCTGCAATACTAATGCAATTCCATAGATACAGGGAAGAACTATTTACTCTACAAGGATATCCCCATAAAATACAATTCTTTTTCATTATGTGCCATGCTTCATATTCTCCTTATAGGACAAAGTAGGATCAAGCTACTTTCAAGTATTGTATACACCTTAAAAACCTGTACAGATCAACACTCTTTCCAAAACCATCCAAAACCCTACATTAAAACCTGTATAGATCAACACTCTTTCAAAACCATCCCAAACCCTACATTACTAAATACTGAATGCATCACATTCTTAGCAGAGCTCTAGTTTATTTGTAACACAGAAATCAAAGCCTATGAAATTCCAAATACACAGCTGTTATGCCACCAGTAACACTACATTTGTAATTTCTCTGAGAAGATTCTGAATTAATTATGCTGGACAATTTCAAATTAAAACAAAAAACCAAAAAGAAAGTATTTTTCAATGCCAAGAAACCTATTTTACTCTTGAGTAGAAATATTTGCAGCAGCTCATTACCCTGTGAATTCAAACTATGGACGTCCCTATTAGAACTGTCATAAAAAGTAAGTTTGAAGTGATCCCAGGACCTAGCAGAGATACATATTACAGTTTTTAAATCAATACGAAGTTACTGAAAAACATCTAACACTTACTAGGATTTTTTTTTTCCTTTATGTAAACCTGATCTTTCCTTCCCACCAAAAATCCCTGACATTGAGAATTATCTTTTTTCTCTGTCTTTAATGGCAGCAAACTCAGAATACTTCACAAACCAAGTGGCCTCAGCCACTCCTTGTATGGCTTCACCGCTAGACCCTTCACCATCTTCACACCCTTCCTTTGGATGCTATCGTATATTTTTATGTCTTTATTTATAGCAAGAGACAAAAACATGGCTAAATTAAAATATAAAATTGAAATTAAGAAGCTATTAACAGTAGAGAATGGAATAAGAGCTCAAAGATGCTATAATATAATGCCTGTGGCTGGAGAGTATCACCCTAAGTAAGACTCCACAGCAGAACACAAAATGCATTCAAAATCACTATAAAAAGACACCAAAATCCCAAGGGATGTGTCCACAAAATACAGACATCGTAAAAACAGGAGAATCGAAGCAAAAAAGCTACTGGGGAAAGGTGCTAAGCATTTATAACTAGGCAGCTGAGGGAAGCGTGGTTGTACCACTGCTCTGCCCCACACATGCACAGAGAGAACAAGGGCCCACAGAGTACTCAGGATACCACAAATACTAAGAGTATCACTACAGCAAAGCAGGCATTCCTTTCCTTCTAGGAACACTGCAGCAGTCTCAAAATGTACTTCTTTTTTTTTTTTTTTCTAAATAAATGCCTTGATTTTGTCTCCCTGCTACTTACCAAGCATCACTTGTCCTACCTTAGCAGCCTTGGTAGCCTTCACTTTCAGCAGCATATCCACAAAAGCCACTCGCACTTTCTCGGAATTGTCATGAAGACTGTGTTTGGCTGCAGGCAGGAGATGTTCCAGGAGTGGGTGACTTAGTTTGTTGTCCAAAATTATTGGTAGGCACTAAAAAAAAACCAAAAAACACCAAATCCAGAAAGAGCACAGCTGAAAAACCGTTAGCTAAAAATCATTGAAGAGGACTATCACATTTCTCAGGTTAAATAAAGCAAGGACAGACACTGTGAATGCTTATTTTTCTTATAATACTTTAGTAAAAATTGCTTTGTTATTTCAAATTTACAGTGAATTGTACTCAGTGAACTTATTTCAGCTGAATCATCTTCAGATCTAAACTGAGACCATGGTCTTGCCCTCTACCCGAGGGCACACTGTACAATGCCAGCTCTCTAAAATATGCTGATTTCAAATTAAAAATATATCTATTTTTTCCAATTCGCTTTTAGAACAGCACTTTCTGCTTATCCAGGATAGCCCCCCCATGAAGCAGTAGTGGGCAAGTGAGGATTAACAGGACAACAGCTTCAGTGTAAGGCTGAACTGACACAGACACAAAATCTTCAATTGAAAATGCTGCTTAGGGAGTTCATTTTTCTGTCCAAGCTATCAGTTATTTCTCACATGCCAGAAAGATGTAGATGAACTAATTCTAACATACTGAGCAATGCATGGGAGAAGGCATCACCAGACAAACTGTGGAATTACAGCCATCCAAACCTCAGACACACAAAGCGGGGTACAAAATCCTAATTGTCCTAAAAAAAGCCAGTGACATAGGAACATCCTGGAACCTGCCTACATATATTTTCAAGTCTAACTATCATTTCTAATAGCTAAAAAACAAAACTTATCGGGTCCAAACTGTGTGTGTACAACTGGAAATTCAAATGGTTGAGAGTCAGAAAGCCAATCAGTTCCTATTTTACAAGGCATTTGTGTACTTCAAACATGGCTTTTATGAAATGTACGAAACCTCCATGTATTAGGAATTCTACTGCCTAAGACATTTGGTAGAAAAAGTAATTTCCTTGATTTAAAGTGGCCTATACTAGAAACCTGTGTATCAAATAAAATATAAAAATTACAATCATGATTTTAAATCTAAAAAAACATTTACTTTAAAAACACAGCATCGAACATCAGCAGATGTTATATCATATGCCAGCTCTCCAGTTATCTTTTTTAAAAGATCAGCAAGAATTGTTGGAGGAATCATCTCCCAGTATTTGGATGCTATCTGAGTAACTCCAAGTATCCCTGTAGAGCGGACAACTGGATGAGGATCTTCTAAGAGACTCTAAAACAAACAGAAGAACAATACCGTGAGCATATGGATTACTGTGGCTCCACTGCTGTTTGGCGTGAGCCTATCATAAACAAAATGCATTCCATTACCTTTTAGTAATTATGAAAATTGTCATACAATAAAAGAACAGTAATATTAATAGTCCTTCAAGGCATTTTACAATAAAGAAAACAAGGAAATTTAAATCAGAAACAAAATTAAGATAACTATTGACCAACTTTTAAAATTGGACTTTTGAATTTATTTTTTTAAAATATATCAAGTCTTGCATTTGTGACTTAATTAAGACTATTTAGACTTCTATTTATATGAGTCTACACTGATCACTGTTCCTATGGAATGACATAAAAACTCTGAAATTCATTCAATTATCTGACATTTACTCAGGAATCCCTGAACTTTTTCTTAATGAAAATACTATGCCCATTCTCACCCATCTAGACTGGTAAGGAGATTTTTAGGTTATCTCCATTATACTTAATTTCAGAAGCATTTAGAAACACAGTACTAAACTTTCACTGAATGCTTCCATAGTAACTGTGAAGCTCTCCCCCCAATCCGAGGTTAAGTGAGGATCAAGATCCATTACTCATGTGTTTAATCTTTCAAAGGCATCTCTTCTTCACAGTCTAATGAATTACAAACCAAAATATTTTCTTTTTAGAGTTTAAAGTGGTTTATAGCACCTGCAGAAAACGTACTACAGAAATTTTAAATATTCGTTTATTTTTGTATTTTCTGCACCACAGACCTCTATTTCCCTACAAATACTATCCCGAAGTTCCATAAATTTTAATAGCATCAACAAATTATTTTTTGAGTTAGCTTCGATAAAAGTTTCATTTTTAACATTCTAGTTTCATTAAAACTTACAAAAAGTTCTTCAAACTGTTTCTGAATTTCGTTGTCCATCTCTTCAACCTTAAAACTGGGATCACGAACAGGAAAAGCATCAACAAACAAAAATGCCGCATTTGCTCGAACTTCTGAGTTTCTGGCCTGTTACAATCGAGGAAAAAATATTTTTTCCATAAGGACAGACTTAATATCCAAAGGTGTATCCTGTCAAATACTGTTCTCCAAACATTTTAACAAGTTAGTGTTTTTAATTAAGTAGATGGAATAGATGAATTTATAAATGGATAGAAGAACTTGAAGTCACATATGAGTTTTAATGTTTTACCTTACATTTCTGCCCATTCAGTAAAACCTGAGTTATTGTTACAATCAGCTTTCACAGCATATCAGTTTCAATGACCCTGAGGAATCACAGTCAGAGCCCTCCTGCTTTCTGTAATGCTGAATAAATTAAAAGCAGTTGGGATTTCTCTTGGTGGCCTAAAGCTCCTCTTCAGGACAGAAGAATCCTGTTCAATCAGATGGAATTAATTAACTTGCTTGTCAAGAGACAGGTGATTTAATTGAAAAGCTCAAGCCTATTTCTTCAAGAAAATAGTATTTAGTAACTAAGTACCAGAAAGCCTGGAGAGTAACTTATCCAGCAAAAACATTCATTTCTGCATCTCTGCACAGAAGTAATAGCACCACATTCTGAGCTCCAGGCAGCTCATCAAAAACCTATGGGAAGCCTCACAGCCCTCAGAGATTTTACCATATTCAACAGTTTTCAGTGTACTTCACTATATATTTTACTGGTTGTAGAACCCCAAATGCAGAAGGAAAAAAAAAGAAAAAGGTGCATATTTAGATATTCATTCAGTGAAAGATAATTGACCCTGTGAACTCTTAAAGGATGCAGAAGGAGAGCAGGCAATAAAACAATGAAGAAATTCAAGGCATCGCAAGGACAAAGCTGAAATCTAACCACCAAACTGCATTTATCAAAGCAGTGCAGTGATTAAGAGCTTCTGCTGACTTCTCCTGGAAAAAAGAGAAGGAAGAATTTTGTCCAGATTTTGGGTACAATGAAAAAAAAAAAAAACCTCTCAATGTAACAAGCAAAGTAGGCTTAATTTTAACAGCAAGACAAGACAGGTCAGGGAACTTCCTGACTATTCTAATAATCTAATTTTCTTCTTCCCCTGTCATAAAGCACATTTAAATCAAAGGCAGGGAAAAGAAACGTGGCAATAACCATGTAATATTTAGACTTAAATAAACTAATGACAATTAAAGCCAGAAAAACACAAGATAAATGAGCAACAATTACTTCATTTACAATCTGTTTTGGGTTTCTCTTCTTGACCAATCCTGATATGGTAGAGTAGATCCAAAACATTCCATATTCTTCAAGTCAACAAAATTAATAGCAATTCTAAATTGAATACTACACAAAAGCAAATAAAGCACATACATACAGTCTTTAGTTAGGGATTCATGTTTTCCTTTGTTTATCATGGATAATGCAAGCAATTTAAAGGTGAAAAGATCATAATTCTTAATTCTATCCTATAAAGTTGTAGAAAATCCTTTAACTTTGAGCTTGTCTATATTGAAGAATTAACACATAATAAGACAATATGTGAATTCAGGGTGAAATAGCTCTTCTGCACTAACATTGCATGTGAAAATTAATTCAAATGTGGTTTTGTGCAATAACCTAGACCTTGTCTACCATAGCCATTCCAGAAAGTTAATTTCCATAACTTTTTAAGTACATTACACTGAATTCCATTAAACTCACTTTTAATTCTGAACTGAGTACCCACAGTTCAAATTCCTGCCTTTAATTAATTGGAATTTGTCCCAAATGTATTTGCATATTCAGGCTCATACAATGTCTTCACAGAGGTAGAACCTAAGACTTTAAATTCATGCCCCGTTTTAATCCACACTGATTTTTCCACACCAGAGCCTGCAGTTATTTAAATGACTAATATTTCTTTACCATTGCACTTGTACTATTCTGAGGAACTTTCAGAACCTTTTAAAACGATATTTTAATTTTTTCTTCAGTTAATTTTCATAGCTTTCTTTTAAATTTTATCTGGTCTTACAGGTTCTAAAATTCACTTCAAATTATTTAAAACACTGCTTCCCCAGGACATGTTAGTTTAAATGTGTAGGATGCTTAAAAAAGAAATTAAAAGGCAACCAAATACATCACTTTAAAGGAGTCACTTCCTTTAACAGCTTGAATTCCTGGAGGAGTGGTTCTTGACTTTTTCAGCTTGATAAGAAATAGCTTAATCACTACTTATTTCACAGTAAATATCCATATTTTTATACCCATATATCTTCTTATACTAACAACCAATCACTGCACATCTCTTTTATGTTTGCACGACACTTGCTTTTCATAATAAGAACATGAAAAAAGATGAAGAAGTTACATATGGGCTTATATCACAAAAACTTAAAGTTGCATAAAGGCTTATAAAATATGTGTTGGTAAAAGCCTCAGAGAAGTTGTGCAAAATAAGTATTTGCAAAACAAGCAATTTAAGAAGAAACAGAGAACTGTGCATAATGAATGTGCATTCTCAGTTTAAAGACTGCAGAGATGAAATCAAGTAGTTTCAGCATGAGCAGTTCTGGAATTCGGTGTATTCTTACAACTGAAGTATTTTTGCATTCTGCAAGAAGGAGGAGTAAACAGGCCTTGTATGTCCTTTCTGTTTCATAACTCGTGTTCTAGAACAGGATTTGTTCTTCACTATATTAAATTAGGGATATGGCTAAAATAGGAGCATCAAACTGGTTACCTAAAATTAAAGTGACATTTCAAGCTTTGGAGTAGAATCCATAACAGTGAGGGCAGTTATAAGCTTCCATTCTTAGTTCAGTATCTTAAACTACTGGTGATTCTGAGTCACAGCAACAGTTCAAAATGCCAAATAATTCATGCAGTACTATATGATTTGTTCTAGCAATGGAACCATTAGTGATGTGAAAATTATGAGTAGCAGCTGTTAAAAACTTCTACCACTTCTGGAATCAGGAATTCTCCCACTGTCTTGCTGCAAATCAATCATTAACCATTTTTTCCCACAAGACACACCTTCTGTTACATTTCTCCAAATAAATGTATGCGGATTTAATAAGGTTTGACAGAATCTTCCTGGGCCTTGGAAAGTGACTATGACCTTCCACTGACAGACAGCAATGGAATACTACATTTTGTTAACTTATTAAAAATCAATGAAATCAATCAAAAAATCAAAAAATCAATGAAAACCCCTATTCTTTTTAGAGACAGAAATGTAGAAATTAAAGGAAGCCATGCTTTGCAGCTATTACTCTCTTGCACTAGGATGTACATGTTTCATCCAGAAGGTTCCTTGTTTATATTCATTCTAAAGGGATAGGATACAACCCTTACGTAAGACCAAACAAGATACTGGGCTAGCAATGACTCTGTTCATCTTCCCACCTCTACCACAGGGTTCTCTTGAAACCAAACAGCTCTCAACTCCTTCCCGTAGCTCATAAAATCCATTGTAAACAACTTTTAAAGTTAATAGTAAATACTTTCAACTGTGAAGATTTCAAATACCTTTCTCATGGCTAGAGAAGATGCTGTATGACCAACCAATAAAGGAAATTAAAAATGCTTACCAGAATTTAATTTGGCTGTACATGTACACTCTTACAAACAGGGATTTCATAACCTCAAACAAAATAAAAGCTGTTACCAACGAAGGAAGCTTAGCTCATCCTAATCACAGGGTGTAACTGAGTAGACAAACTGCAGTAGGTTCCCGTTAGCCTGTGCATTCAATCCACAGGAGGACATACACACACTTACCATAAAAGAACTATAAGTAAGAAATTTCATTTGAGTGCACATCCATACCATGAATGTCTGTACATACAATCAAACTAGAATAAAAGTTTTTCTAAATTAAAACTCTAATAAATTCATTGAGCTGTATTGTAAGGCTGGTAATTAATCAAAAGGCGAGACTAAACCATCCTCTGAACACTTCTGGCTTTGATCAATAAAACACTTATAATTCCCTAAAGATCTTGGAAAACAGAATACAAGATTACACAGAATTTTCAAAATGAGAAGCTAAGAATACCAAGTTCAATCCTGGAAAGCACTCTAGGTACCTGTAAATAAACCTGAATTTTACAAGTAAACTATATTAAAAAATTAGAATATTATTGTGCATGCTATGCCTAATTACAACTTGCAAAGTTACTCAGTGACATCTGTGATGCCCAACACTCATTTTGGTTTTTGCAGCTATTTCATTTTAAAAGCAAATAATAAAAACAGAAGATGTGGAAGGGACCCAAAATTTAATAGTTGGAGAAAAGACAGTCCTATTTTCTGAAAAGGATATTTACCTTCAGTGCTCTCCAGAGGATGGGCTGATACAATCTATAGAGCATTTCTTCAACTCCTTGACGAACTTTACTTTGTTTATGAAAATAACTCAGCATCTAAGAAAAAACAAACCAGGCCCAAAACATTTAAGAAGTGGTAAGGGGTTGTCTCATTTCGTAATTATGTAACATCAGTTTTCATACTATGGAAATGATAAAACTAAGCATATTAATTGACCCTATATTTCACTGAAAAGTCTCAAAAACAGTAAAATTAAATTGACCTAATAAATATAATATTATATAACTTTATAGAGTCAATAAGTTTGTATAAAGATCTACAACTAAGAAAAAAAGAGGGTTAGAGAATTTCACAACAACTCATTTTTCATTACTGTAAAAAACGATTTTTGAAGTAACTGGCAGAAATAGTTTGAAATCATGAAATTATGAACTACAGATAAATAAGCCTTTTCTCTGTTAAGAACAAAGGAACTTATTTGGTAAGTAGAGTTGTCCAAATAAAAACGTACAAACCTAATACAGTTTTTATGCATTGATGAAAAGCAAGTATCAGCACTCCTTGAGACTCAAAACTGTGCTTAATTAGCTAAAAATCTTCTTATTTTTGTATCTGAATTATGCAGAAAAGAAAGTGGAAGAACAGAGCAAAATATGAGAAAGGACATCATGTAACTTGATATGAAGAATTCCTCCACTAGAAACACTGGTCAGTTTGAGCTGTGCTCTAAAGTTAGTAATTAATCACAAAGTGAGTCGAGATCATCCTCCGAACACTTCTGGCCTTGATCAATACAGCACTGATAATTCCCTGAAGATCTTGGAAAACAGAATACAAGATTACACAAAATTTGAAAAGAAGCTGACCCTGTAGTGGGTCAGTTCAAATTTATTCCAAGACCTACTCCACTTGCAGCTTACAGACATATTTATTCACTGTCCTCTTTCAAGATCATAAGCCTCTGAGTCTGAAAACATGAAATGCTCTGTCAAAAGCCAGGAATCACAGGACAAGGGAATCCTACAGCTATGAGAAAACAAAACAGAACAAACTCCCTAAAAAACCAACACAAAAAAACCCAAACTAAAATAAACAAAAAGCCCAATATAATATTGTACACTGGTTATGTCGAGCTATATATTACACACATTTTACACTCTAGAGTCTGTGTATTTGGGAGAAAACATGGGAGGGGAAGGGGCATTTGATCAAATACAAATGTCTTAAAAAGCTTTGTGCACTTCTCATTCTGCTTCAAATGGTCTGCCCATGAATAAAAGCCATGGACAACTAGAATCGAGGCTTGTCCCTATAAACATATATAAATCCCCCATATATATAAAAATAAAAAGGCCAAGTTTCATTTCAGACCCACCAACTAAATTCGCCTCAAGAAGGTTGTGACTTTTCGTCCCTGTGATCATCTATGGAAAGGTCAGTTCTGTAGGTAAAGAAAGCGTAGACAACAGACAGCAAAAACTATTTCTAGCACTCTGGGAAATCCCCCTCTATTTCTACTTTTGAGCAGCAAAGACAAATTTGGTGCAAAACTATAAGCAGTTTTCCTCCTATTGTTTCTCACAATATGCTACTTTTTAAGTATTTCTGGTGGGTTGGCCCCAATCACCAGCTAAGCACCCACAGCCATTCACACACTCCCTGCTCAGTGGAGAAGAAAGAGAATTGGAAGAGAAAAGCAAGTTCAGGGGTCAAGACAAAGATAGTTTAATGAATGAAGCAAAGAGGACTAAAAAATCCCCAAACAAGTGATGCAAATGCAATCACTCACCACCTGCCACAAGTAGACCAATATTCAGCCAGTTTCCAAGCAATGGCTACCTCCCAAAAACCCACTTTGGGCTGTACGGCAGGCAATATCCTTCTGGTCAGTTTGGGTTAGCTATCTCAGCAGTGACCTCCCAACTTCTTACTCATGCCCAGCCCACTCCCTAGGGAAAACGTGGGGAGGACAAAGCCTTGAGACCACACGGGCACTGCTCAGCAGCAACCAGAACATTGGTGTGCCACCAGCACACCCCAAACACAGCCCCATACATTTCCATTCCAGCCACACCTGGTACAGTATTTTAGTACGAAATGGAAATTCTCCGCTTTATAGCAACTGATCTCATTTTGATGCTACTAGGTCATGTCATGCTTTCCAGGAACTTACCTCTCTAACTTTGGAATGAACAGAAGAACTTCTGGGAAGGTGAATTCCATGATGCATGAAATCCTGAATGCAGTTATATTCAAGTGCCTACAGTAAAAACACACATATGCTCCTGTTAACACAATAAAACCATAGTAAGTATACTGTAGCTGTGCAGCAACTATACTTTTCCCTAAAACAAGCAACTGAAAATAGTATCTGCTATTATTTCTTACTTGGCTTCTGCTTGGCCCAAATTTTTCCATGCTGGGGGCCTCAGTGTGCCTCAACAGATTTTCAAAATTTCAGAGTGTACAATTAATCCAATTGTCAGAAGCTAAAAGCAGGGTAAATAAGAATATTTGATATCTGAAATTTTGCTATAGCATTGTTATGATGTTGTAATTATGCCTTTAATCACTTCCATGGAAATCCACAAAAACTAGATAATCACTTGAGTTATCAACTATACAGACTTGCACATACTGAATAAAAGCTTCAATAATTCAGCTAACTGGTGTGCCGATGAAAAACACTGTATATGCATAGTTGTGTGAACCAATATTTCAGCAGCAGAATTAGAGATGTTAACTGCAGCCAAGCTGATCTCAGTGGGCAAACATCCAAAGCATGACATATTGTTACTCCTTGACAGTGCTGAAGAGGCCTTTTCCTTAGGAAAATAATTCTTTAAGGCTTGTTTAAGGCACCTCTATGAGGTGGAAAGTCATGAGTCTTTCCCGCCTTGAAATTCAAAACTACCAAATGAAATTTCAAGCACAGTGTTACCTCTGTGAATTCTCCTGACACCTTCTTCCAGGCCCTGAAGTAAATTTCCGAAATGTACTCCATCAAGGATCTGTATTACCATATAGGAAACACTGTCAAGAAAGCATACTAACCATATTTATGGACAACTCATAAAGGTGAAACATGAAGTTTTTTATACATACCAATATTTTTCTTAATTCTGTGCATCAGCGTGATTTTTAGAAGAAGAAATTCTCTTTTTCAAGACCATGCCCATAACTACCAAGTTAACTCTTAAATAATGAATCCAAGCACTATTACATGATACTTGAAGTATCTCTTATGGTGGGAAAGTCAAAACATTCACAGAGATACTCTATCATTTATGTCATGATGAATGCCTTAAATTCTTTTATAGAGATGTACAGGTATACATTATTCTACCTGAAAGCATTAGAAAGCCTCTGATTTTAATACAAATAATTACTTCTGCAATATTTCACTGAATAATCAAAGAAAAAAAATCTCCATGTTTTTAATCCATCAGCCAAGTTCTCAGGCTATGATTGATCCTGCAAGTCACTTCTTATCAGAATGTCTGTATATAGAATCCTATCAAATTAATTTAGAGGCTGCTCATAGGAAAAAATAGGAACACCCTACAAAAGAAGAAATGGACCCACAACCTTCACACAAGCACTGCAAATAACGCAGTCCAATTTATATCAGTCATTTGCTTTAGCTAATGGCAAATCAACATTTACTACTCCTATAATTGTACACCCAGGCACATCAGAGCAACTATTAAATGAAGCTGCTGAAACAATATAGCAGTTATATTTAGAAGATTTGAGGGTTTCTGGATCCTGATATATTATTCCAATATACCAGGTATTTTTGGAGAGTCGGACAACAAGATTTTAGACAAGCTCTTACTAATTAAGTACTCTAAATAGGATGCATACCTTGGAAAGAACTGTAATTGGTTTTTAACAGTTCCATGTATCATTTTAATGAAGTTTACATTCCAACTGAACAAAAAACTCAGGAATCTTCTTCCCTGTGGGGAGGGGAAAAGAGGAAAAAACAAAGGGTTGTCAAACCTCAGAAGAACATCCAATTTAAGAGCTACCTCAAAAATCAGTAAGTACAAAGGAAATTACATCTTTAATTTTAAAATCCATAGGTGAAACAGAAAAAATTATTTAAGATTCTTAATTATTAAACAGAATTCAAGCATTACATTTACTCATACTGTAGAAAAAACACAGAATAAATGAACACGTGGATCATATATCTGCCTCCGCTCTTTCAATGTCCATTCTGTTTTGGTGTGACTTCAAGCAGCATTCCAGAATGGTAACAGACTCTGCAACTCAGTACCCTCATCAAGACCAATCACCGAGCTCTGTCAGGTGCCAGGATGACACTGGAATGATGGTGAAAGTATAAATAAAACACCACAACAACTCTACCAGCACTGGACACAAACATTTTTAACAAAGCCACAGAGAACAGCTGGGCCACTGAGGAAATTATATGTTCTGATCAGCAAGGACAATTCCTTTCCTCTCGCCACATAAAAGGTAATACTGCAAACCTCCTGGAGCTGCTTTCATTCATGAAAGCAGAAACACTATTTTTCCCAAATTAGTTTTCTTCCATTTTAGCAAGTCAGGAACAATGATGATAAATCTGATGAGCAATAGAATTTTGCAATAAAAGGCAGTGGAAGGCTGTGGATGAAGGAAATAAGCCAATGCTCTTCCAGAATCAGCAAGATCTGCCCAAGGAATTGGAGCCTTATACAGTATCTGTAAAGGCAGCCTTACTCTGACTTAGTTTACAGATGAAGTAGTGGCATCCAGCTTCTAAGACTTCTAAATGGTTGACCATACATAAGGGTGAGTCAGCCAGTTGTAAGGGTCCTTTGTATCTGTCAGCTTTCTAGCCAAAAATAAATTAGGAAAATTAATAAAGGAAGTGCCATCATAAAGAACACACTGGCAGAAGTGCAAAAGGGTCACTGAACAATTAGCAGAGGATCAGAGGCACTTCCATTGAGAGCTGGACCAAGAGTTGTGTTCACACCTAAGACAAAACAGAGAAAATAGAACGCCAGTCACACTTGGAGCTGGAATCTCATGGAGTAGGGAAGGGAGAAGGAAGCACATAGTTGGAAACTGCCCTGTAGTGCAATCGATAGCTGAAATGCCTGTGAGTGAAGAAGTAATTCAGAAGCTCATAAAAATCAAGACCTAAAGGCTAATTACAACGTCAAGAGTCTCGTCTACAATGGAATCCTTCCTGTTGTCAACAAGAGCTGCCTCTGTCTCCAACTTTGGTGGCCTAATATAAATATCCAGGAGTCCCACTTGGCACGTCACACATCAACATCCCTGACAAAGCAAAAGGTCAAGGGAGTCTTGACCTACAGCTCTTTCCTCAACAAGGCAACGATGACAAAAAACTTGGAACTCGTCTCATCTTCTATAAGTCCAGCAGCAAGACATGATAAAAAGCCAAAAAAATAGCTTTCAACCAATTCTTTTTAGCCTTAGGTCTCAAAAGATTGAGCCTGCTCCTGGAAATTACGGTAAGTGCCTCTACCTTAATCTGCTGCTTGTGATTAATGGATCTGAAATAATTACTGATATCAACATTCTCATTATCATAAGAGGTAAACTGGTGATAGGTGAATAAGACTGTGACCTTGTCATCTCTGGGATTAATGCAGTATCAGAGTGTTGGGTGTCTGGTACTGGGCTTGTGGACACAGAGCACGTGGCTTTGCTCTATACACACACAGAAGGTTATCAAGTAAACAGAGCACAACAGACCTACCACTAAAACACAGCAACATGCTCTGCAGGCTCTGCAGCTGTTGGACTGGAAACTCCATCTGAACAAGAATGTTTTCATAAATCATAGAGACAAAGTCAGAGGATCACTCCACTAATGCAGCCTGATAATAAGCCTTTGAGAAATACTACTCTGTGTTGAATAGCACAGCCTGGGAAGGCAGAAACGCTGAACTCCCTGATCTTGCAATGAGGTATAAATGTGCAATTCTCTATCAGCTTAATCTGATTTAGAACTGATGCACTGCATTCCTGACCCTTCCCTTCCTTCAGCCTTGCATATGATGAACCATTGCAGATAGTTAATCTGCCTGAAAAATAATCTTACTAAGAAAAAACAGCTACACCTCCTTCAATCAACTCATGGCACTGCTGCTTGAACATTATACTGTGGAAAGGAAAAGAGGAATGCTAGCCCATGGCAACACAGGATCATTGCAACCAGGAGTTATAGCAGCTTAAGCTGCCACGGTGCTACACTCTGGGATATGTGCTCTAAAAAAACTAGGAATACTTTTCTTAGGAATTGTAGGACAAGTCTGCAGGCACTAAAGGGAGTATTAGGCCTGATATACAGAAGCTCAGTTTCATCTCAAAGCAATTCATACATCATGGTGATATTTGGTATTACTACGAGCATTTTAGAAGCAATTCAGGATGCAAGAAGGTCCAGCAGAGATACTGGGGGAGTGTTGGTTGGTTTCTTGTTGCTACAAGAAATCTACCATTAGTGAAATGAGCCAGAAAGGGAAATTAGAGAACACACATGAGGTGTGTTATCACAGCAACTAACTCCCACAGCGCGCAAATCCCAAACAAAAGGACTTGCAACAGAAGTGCAATGGCTTCATGGCAACAGGAAAATACTTTGAACGCTTTGAATCTCCTGTCTGCAGAGCTAGGAAAATCCAAGTTGGTCACCATTCTGGATATGTACTGGAAGGTCATATAGTGAAGCTGGATTTCTGCTCACAAACTGAGATATGTGAATTTGGATGTTTAAGTCCCTAAAATGTTAATTGTCGTAAGAGTGATTCATGTGATCAGCTGTTTAGTTACTGTTTAATGGAGCTGAATTGTTCTGTTGACTTTGCTGACTAGGGTTAATACAGCACACCCTAAACACAGAGCAATTTTACATGCCCAGATGGTTTTCCAGAAGGCAGAGATCTATGACAGTGTTTTGCATGCCAGCCCCACATGGATGTCTGAGGCAACGTAGGTCATTTAATGTAGCATGGGTCATTCACTTAAGCAATCAAATACTTCCCAGGACCTGTAGTGATTATGCTCCTGCACAAATGTCTAAATTTATTTCAGACACCTAGTTTAACTGAACCCTGTCCTGGATCTTTCCAGAATGGTTATGGTTCTCCTTTTATTTTGAACTGTTAGGTCCAGGATGTAAAGTGACTTGTGTATTGGGCTGGCATGGCAAGGTTTTGGTAGTGGAGGCCTGCAGAGGTGGTTTCTGTGAGAAGCTGCCAGAAGCTTCCCCCATGTCCAATAGAGCCGATGCCAGAGGGCTCCGAGACAGACCCACCACTGGCCAAGGCTGAGCCTTTAGGCAACAGCTGGGAGCTGCTGCTTTCACTCAATCCTTCCAGCAAGAAAGCAAAGAATCCAGAATTAAGGATTTAAACCACTAATGATCAGATGACAGAGCAGAGAGTGCAGTAAGGTGCTCTCTGTATCTACCTAGAAAGAGACAGGCCTATGAAAATGCAAACATAACAAAATGTCAAGAACCAGAAATCACCGAGAGCAAAGACAAAAATCTTGGGCAGAGAAGTGAATGTGCAAACCTGCACATTCTTGTGGAGCAAAGGGATGAGTTTTAATATGTCAGAAAAATATTCATTACCAAGTCTGATTACCACTGCTTTTTTCCCCTCATATTAAAAAAAAAAAAAACCTAAACAAAACCAAACAAAAAACCCAAACAAAAAATACCCCAAAACAAAACAAACAAAACCCCAAAAACAAAACGGAACAAAAACCAAAAAACCAACCAACCAGCCAAAAACCCCACATAACAAAACAACGACTTATATAATGAAGGCTGTGTTTCACTCAAAGATTCAAGGTGCAAACTTCCTTTAGAAAAGCTGTGTAGTAATTAACACGTTATACTAAAAGTCTCACACGACATGGAAGAAAAAAATAACTACAAGAATTTGCTTCTGAAGCCTAGATAGCAGTTGTATTTTACATATATAATTACCAATTATTTACTGTGCCTATATGAAGACAAACTATTAAAATGATACAGTGGATTCAAATATAACAGAAGAAAAAACCATATAGAATCAAATATAGCTAATGCATTTTAAGTACTGGGACAAAGAACACACACAAACACTTTTTCCAGAGGACAAAAAATGACCTAAAATGAAATACATCAAGGACACAAAACTAATTGTAAACTCTGTCAATAAAGTCTTACCTGTCTTTCCTCTTTCCACCCACATTTTCTCCTTTTCCATTCCCAACTCTCATATTGCCTTAGTACATCCCAATTTTAGTCAAAACTAAAACAGCTTAAAATATGATACATAAGTAACAAAAAAACCACCAACTTCATAGCAGGTATCCAAACCCTGCTCTATGAAACATTTCACCTAATTCCTTTGCTATCTCCATTTTTAAAATGCCATATCCTCATACTGCCATATCAATGCAGCAATCTCAGAGCTCATTTTATGACAGAAGTTCATATATTCCATAGGAAAAGGAATATATCTGTTTTAAACATGCAGAGAGGAGTCAGAACTTCAGAGACAAAGGCAGGTGGTCTGGTCACCTTAACCAGAAAAAAGGCTTAGACACCACTACCCTGGTGCACAGGCATAATCTAAAAACAACAGAACAGCAGCTGTTCACTTAGAGAAATATATGTAGTTAAATAATTCTTATTTTTCTGTAACATTGGGCTCTTTTTATGCTACTTTTAAAACAGAATATGGCAATGCAATCTTCTAAATGGAGTCATTTAGAAGGAAAATTATTTTGCTACAGTTACTTGTCTTCAATAAAAGAAAAACCGCTATAAAAGAAGAGAATTACACCAGGGAAGGATTTTAAGTATCGAGGGAAATGCAATGGAAGCAAAGCACTTGATTCTTATTGCCTCAGGATATAAGAACTGGACAGAAGATTTAGACATACACTTTCACACTTTAGTCTGGAATAGAAACAAGTTTTTCCAAATGAAACAGAGCATCAACCATTTACAGCTTGGAGCCAGAGCTGATGTGTCTCATGTTGCTACCTACTGTACTGTAAAAAAAGATGAACTGCAAGACTACTAAAAGTGACCAAAGCTCACTGGCACAAAACCAGAGGAAGATAAAAGTTGGCTTACCTCTTCTTTGTTAATGTGTTTTACACTCATAAAACACTGAAGTAACAAGTCTTTGACTTCATTACTCTCCTCTGAATCATAATCAAAACAAAGTAATGTCTGATGTAGATTCCATACACGAACTATATCTGCACCCTGACAGGAAAGAGGAAGTCCACATTAGAGCGGAGCAGGCATGGCTTTAACGCAGAGGCATTGAAAGGATTTTAAATAATGAATTTGAAATAAATTGTTACAGACAGATTTTTAGATTGTGAAATTATGAACATTAATTTCACCACATTACTGGGAAAAATATACATAACTGCAGAAATTCTGACTTCCAACAAATGAAGACATGCTCAAGTACAGAAAAAAAGTTGCCATTTCATGCAAAATACATTAAAACCACACCGTTCCACTTTTTACATTTCATACAATACATGCAGTTAACAGGGAAAAACAGAAGAAAGAAATAAGGATACATCTATTGGGTTAGTGCAAAAGATGTGTCTCACAATACTCCAAGTAACTCACACATATTGAAAAAAGAATTTCAGACAAATAGAAAAATTATTTGTAGAAAGATAAAGAGCAAGAGAAGATGAAGCTTCCCACAAAAGTTGTCTCTATGCATAGCTGAACATAGTACTTCAAATCTGAATTGACAAAAAGAATTTATTGCTATAAAAACCTTTGTCATTGGACTGGACAAAAGAGCAAAAAAATGAAAAGGAATGCAAAAGAAAAAAATCCAGTTCACTCGTGAAACTGATGCCAAAAATCTTTAAAATTTGTTCTAGAGAAGGCAGTGTTTTATTGAAGGGATTATTTTTCTGGAACTATTCAGTAATAACCTGAAAGTCAATATAGCTTCAGCATACCGTAGCAGCTTTATTCAGGCTTTTTCTCAGCAGAATGAGAAATAGAGGCTTCCCCAGCTGCTCCTTCCTTTCCAGTCCCTTCTCCCACCACATTTCACAAACACGTTGGATAGAGTCCTGTAAGATTTTTTCAGATGCAGGTAATGCAGGAAGAATACCTACAAGAGTAATGAAATAATTATTTACTGCAATGAACCAAGTCATTCCTGTAAAACAGTTGTCTGTTAGCACACTAACTATACGTCACAGTGCCAGCTAGTTCCTGCCATAGTTACACACCTTCGTGGCTTATGCTCACTGCAGTATTTAGGCAACTCTAAGGTTTTCCCCAAGTTTTTGGATCAGTAACAATGAAATATTGAGTTTACCTTAAAAGTAATACAAGTCACAGGATAATCAAAGTTATATTCCATTGGGTGAACAGCTGAGAGAAAGAAAACTATTTACATTCCAACTTTTAAATTGTGCAGCTGATTTTTAAGCAAACGCTCCCTTAATTTTGTCTCATAAAAATGAACTTAAACCAGTACCAACTTTTCTCCTGTGAATCCTGTTTCACAGGCCAGCTGGATTGCAGTCACATCAAACAAACAGTCTCTGTAAAATGCTGCATTCTGTACAGAGAAGTACTCACGATTTAGTATAAATACGCATTCTACGAGAGCTTTGTAGTTCACATTTTCATCCACTGCAGGTATGGAAGCAGTAACGACCGCTGCCACTCCTCGGATCACTGCCACAGTTTGCTTCTGAAAGAAAGCAATGTTGAGGAATCACTTCTGCAGTTTGTGTTGGACTCAGAAAATAATTCCAACAAGAAATAAATGTTAGCAACAGAGAGCAAAGCTACATTGTTATTATGTTTCCATTTTGAAGAAGGAGCATACTGGCACCCAAAACCTATAGAATAAGAGACAAAAGCATAGATTTTTAAAGTACATCTTATCAAAAAGTTTGAAAAGGGTTTTCAGCTCCAGCTAGTAGATAACTCTGGGACTGTACATGTGCATCCATTCCTGCACTAAGGTCCTCATCTGCGACAAAACACCCACTCAAACACACATCCATTTCAGAGCTGAAAAGCCCTAACTAGCAGAGTCTTGTGCAACTCAGAAATGTTTACATCTGGTGACGTTCACTCCAAGTGTGTGATTCTACACGCCTCTGAATGGATGACTGATTTTTCTACAAGCCTCTAGGCTTCTCTAATGATTTCCCCACTGCATCTCTTCCTCCAAAACTAAATAACCTTTTCCCCCAGTATTCTCAAGGCTACATAGACTACAGCACAGAAGGCAGTATATGAGGGTCTGAGTCTGAAAAATTCTATATATTCTACATTTGTGGAAGGGGCAGTCAAATCTAGATTTCATGACCTTCATTCAATACAATGACATCACAAATCAGGTAGTGAATTTCTTATGCTATATGCCAGATACTTAAACTTAGCATCTGCAGTATTAACACTCACTTACTGAAAGGAGACACTACTGAGAAAACTAACTCACATCTTGCATAACTACAATTATCAGTAGATCTAGTCTTTTGTAGTATAGACCAATCGTAAGTTCAGCTTAAGCCAAGCATAAATTAAGTCCTTTAAAAAATAGGCAGGAAGGTGATATTTGGAACTGATCTTATTTGATAACTCTTGCATGTTTTCAGATGTTATGGAAATATTCCATTTTCTTTTCCAAAAATCATGAAACACTCATCATATTTTCATTTTACAAGATTCTTACCATTTCTGGAAATATCTCAACTTCCATGTCATCATCACTTTTATCATCTCCAGTCCTGTGCCATGTTCCCACAGGGTTCTCCATCAATGTCTCTCTCAATAGCTGTGTCAGTCTCTGCCATAGCACTTGTTTTTGCTTTCTTGGCAATTCTTGAAGCAGCTCATTCAAGTCAAAATGATCAAATGTATTTTTCTATAAATGGTCAGAAGATAGCACATAATTCCACATCAGTTAAGTGGCTTCTATTTCATCATATTTTCTACAATTAATGTGGGGTTTTACATTAATTATTAACTTACATTCCTCTGCAGTTATAGAGATAAAATATCTTCTAGAAGTTATATTTTTTCAAAAATAGCCTAAGAAATTCCTGCTACTTAACTCTTTATCATGAAGCAAGAGTGCTTCTTTTAAGACAAAAGTCTTTAGCCCTTGATAGCAATGAAGACAATTCCATATCCTTAGCTAAGAAGCTCAAGATTGCACAGAATTAAAGTCCCTGATCACACCTTCGCTCTCTTACACATCGATTGATGATGGCTGTTGAAAGAAAATCCTTAGGCAAGGACTGGAAATGTAACAGTCAGTAGGGCCATAGGGCAGCACTAATCTGGGATATGATCTGCACACATCAGAGCTCAGCACACTGCACTGTTTAAAGCCCCCCCAAAAACCCAGCTCCTGAGCACGTTAACCCCACACCTCCCGTTGAAGCCCTGCTAACAGGGAAGCCACCATCAGTCTCCAGTAGAGACTGCACCACGAGACTGATCTGAACTATTTCCCCAGAAGAACTCTGCTAGAAGAATTTACCTCAGAGACACAAGGAGTCTGTTAGCATCAAAGAAGGGTAGGCAACCTGCTAAGAAGGGGAATATGCAGAGAGAAGATGAGAAGGAAAACCAGGTACAGCCAAGAGAAAGTACAGATAATTTCTGAGATGTAATTTGCAATACTGAAGGGAAGGTTTACTGGATCAAAAACACTTCAGAGGAAAGAGGGAGAATGTCCATGACCTTGAAATAAATATATTTTTAGTTTGCAGATACACTGCAAGGCATCAAAAAGAAAAAGGCAAAGGTAAAAACAGAAAAGAATGAAAGAAACAGCAGTAAGTATTAAAAAGTTCCCAGAAGGGTATGAGAAGAAAGATCCTGTTACATATTTATAAGAGAATTTCTGTTCTATCCTACAGCTGAAAACAAATACAATAAACCAAAGGCCTCACAGGGAATTCTGCAGCCGTCTGCTTCAAACAAACCCAAAAGACAGGATATTAAGATTGTACTGTTTTGAACAGAAAGAATGAAATCATAATACAACCAGAGCCTTTGGATCTTTCTTTGGGATGATATGAGATAGAATTATTCCAAAATCTATGAGGGCAAAGGATGACGGTGAATGATAATCATATCTGTGATTCTTATTTTTCTGTCTAAGAAATTATGTATTTTCTTGAATTGGAATGGGATTTAGTGGAAAAAATTAACAGCACCTGTTGAAGATCTCAATGAACAGCACCACAATATGATATTTTTAAAAGATTACAAAAAAAAAATGCAAAGTCCATGAGAAACTTTGAAGGAGAATTAGCAAACCCCTGGAATTTTAGAAGACACAGATGAACCTAAACATTGAGAGGAAGGAAACGAAAAATTCAAGGGGGAAG